>CAUYQG010118910.1:0-40399 GCA_963574415.1 Tarsius wallacei | reverse complement strand
AGATAGACAAGTGGGACCTCATTAAACTGACTAGCTTCTATGCCTGATACTTAACAAGGGCCCATTGAGTGATGCCTATTAGTACCCTCAGCAAGTTAGCCTCAGTTTTTTCCTGTGTAAAATGGGGAAAATAAAAGCACCAACCCACCAGCTTGCTTGGATGATTAAATGAAATGATGCAAGTAAGCACTCGGCACAGTGTCTGTACACGGAGCACTTTAAATAGAACTTGGCACAGACTAAGCATGCAATAAATGGTAGCTGTAATTACTATAATTAATACTAATAAAAACGGATGGGTGACCTGCCCCAGTTCTAGCTTCAAAGTAACAAGGGTTTCAGATTTGACCTCATTAGCTCCTCCCAGGTCGCTGCTCAGTATGCATGTCTAAAAACGAAAAAAAAAAACAAATACAACACAGGGCCTGTATAAACCCCACTCTTTCCTTTTCCCAGGAAGTAAAAAAAAAAGTCTCCCTCATTCAGAGCTCTGGTTTCAATTGGCCAAAAACACAATTAAAACCAACCTAAGAAAAAAGGGCAGTCATCAGTTTGTGCAACATCCAGGGAAGGCTGGCTCAAGGGATGCAGATGGAAAAATCACATTCAAGTGTCCTAAAGGTCTAACCTCAATGATCCAAATCCAGAAGGAGAGTCTCTTTTTCCTGAAATTTGAACCAAAGTGCAGATAACAGTCTCAAAGGCCCATCAAAAACTATGTTCCATTGCAGACCAGTTGCAGTGGTCAGGGGATGGGATCCACTGATTGGCTTGATTTGACCCACCTGCCCATCCCAGGTGCTGGAAGTGGGGTCAACCCCACTCAAATCAAAGAGACTGAGAATAGGAGAGGATGTTTCGCCAAATGAAATGTGAGATATCACTGCCAAACAAAGAGGCAATGGATACTGTGTGGCTCTAAGCCACCATATGTTCACTATAATCATGTGAGTTTTATAATTGATGATCACAGTTGGCTGAGCAGATGTAGAAACTTCAGGAAGAAAAAAGTCAGACTTCCTGCTCCCCTTCCTTTCCAACTAGACTGCTGAGTCCAACTGCCCTGGAAGTCAGTCATATACATGTACAGACCTCCCCAGCCCTTCGGGGGCACACAACTTTGATTTGATTAAACCTATATTTATTAAGCAATTATTACATGCAAGGCACTGTGCAAGGTCCCCAGCTATAAATTATTTATACTTTATTAAAAGAAGCAGTAGAGTCTGTGGTAAGCTCCTAAAATTTTGAAAACATTTGTATTGGGGTATCACTTTTATATCATAAAATTCACCTGTTTTAAGTGTACAATCCAATATTTTAGTAGATTTATAGTTGTGTAGCCATCACAAGGATCAGTTTTAGAACATTCTCATCATCCAAAAAGATTCCCTCATGCTCATTTTAATTAATCTGCATTCATACCCTCAAACCCAAGCAACAGTTAATCTGCATTTTGTCTGTCTTAAATTTGCCTTTTTTGGACAATTCATATAGATGAAATTATAGAATGTATGGATTTTGTGTCCAGTTTCTTTCACTCCGATACATTTTGAGGTTCATCCCAAAAAAACTTTGTATCAGCATTTTGTTCCATCATATTGCTAAATAATATTCTAGTGTATGGCTAAATCACATATTATTTATCCATTCATCAGCTAATGGATATTTATATTGTTTGCACTTTGGGGGCATTATGAATAATATTGCCATGAACACTTACATATAAGTCTTTGTGTGTATATATGTTTTCATTTATCTTAGGTAAATACCTAGACATGAAATGTTGGGATCATATGGTAAATATCCCTAATCCTAATAAATAAAAGCTAAAATACTTATTGCTCACCCAATTTTTTTTACAGTTAGAAATGCCCCAAAGTAAATCATTACTGCTGAAAATTTAAATCCTTCATCCCAAGTAAATCATGTTTTTGTATTACATACATAAACATAATAGAGATTAGAGTCCATATATGTACCAGCCTTTCAAATAAACTATGGAATAATAGCAACACACTGAATGGTAACCAAAAGTAGTTACATAAGTAGTCTAATCTTGTATTACTTGAGGAAAATTTGGTAAACTAATTTAAATCCTACAACCCTTTATAAAATCTCCCTCACTTTTTCTACACTGTCCCCCCAAAATGAACTGTTTCTTCACCAACCCACATAGTACTTTTGTCTGTCCCCTCATCTTTCTTCTTCTATAGTCCTTTATTGTGTGGCTCTATAGAGTGTCTCTGACTCGTGCCCATGCAGGACACTGTGTTGGAAACCAGGTTCATTCCTTTAGTTCTTCAACATCAAAAATTGGATTAAAGAAAATAACCATCCAACTTGTGATCCTGCAATTTTTCCAAGTGAGTTTTTCTGACAGATTATAGGGAACTTAGTTTTAGTATCTCTGTCTATAACTGACTCATGCTATTGGATTAGTCTAGATGGCCTAGGTTATGTGTAGTAACCAAAAATACCCAAGCCTCCGTGGCTTATAACAACTATGTCGACACTGCAGAGGGCCAGGGGGTGAGCTCTGCCCATATCAGTCATTCACGGCCCAGGCTCAAATACTGGCAATTGGCATATCTCAAGGAAAAAAAAGCTCCAGAAGGTCTCTTACCAGTAATTAAGTATTTATCTCAGAAGTAACATCTATCACTTCTGCTTACAACTCATTGGCAAGAGTCAATCAATAGCCCCACTTGACCACAAGAGAGCCAGGAAGAATCTGGCCATGTGCCCCAAAGATGGGACAACAGGATGGTGTTTGACAAGTAAGACTAATGGCTATCATGGCTAGCAGTTTCTCACAACACCTGACATTTGTGAAAATGTGGTTGTTGACAAGTGGGACATTTGTAAAAAAAAAAAAATCATTTTAGCCCATTGGTAAGTGCCAGAAAATGTATATGTAACTCACATATCCATTTATCAAATTGAAGTTTAAAATATTTGGGAGAAATTTCTTATCAAAAGAAGAATATCGTGAATCTTTTTTTTTCTTTTTTGAGAACAATTAGTCTATAACTAAGAATTCTCGCGTTATGGCCCTTCACTATCATGGAATGAGTTCAGTCATTAATGGAACCAATGGATTATAAATATTTAGCAAACAACAATTCCCTAGGTTACTCCTCCAAACTCCAGGAATAACTTGTTTGTTTCACATAACTGGAAAGTCTTCAGCTGAGGTTGATCACCAAGAATCTGTTTCTTTGTGGGCTTTACTCTGCCTTCTTTCACACCTCATTTGTTCTATTGCAGCTTCTTTTGAGGATCACCAGCAGCTCACAGGGCTCAGCACTTGCTATTTCACACATAACAGAAGCGAAAGAGTTACTTCTGGCAACCCTCCTAGAACAAAGAAGGTATATTTCCGAAGGTTCCCAAGAGGCATCTCCTCCCATCCCCTCTACCTGAATTATGGCACATCCATGCCTGAGACAACAGCTGAGATCACTGGAATAAGCCCATATTCCTACAGATCAGTCCTCCCAAAAGGCAAGACGAAGAATGGAAAAGAAATGGATTCTCAGAGAAATCTCTGGTTGTTAGAAAAAAGGAGACAAAGGAATGGTTGCTTTGTCAAGGCAATCAATATGTGTTCACAACTCGTGTTATCTGAGGATTCTAACTCTTTACCATGATATTAAGCCATTATAATATTGTGTGTTCACTGTCTAGAAACATTTCTCTAGAAAGCACAAAACTCCTCAGTATATCAAATAAGAAGCCAAACCCTACTAAGAATGAAAAAATAAAAGATGATTATGAAAGATTATTATTCTTAAACTTCAAGGATGTAGAGTATCATCAAGATTATAATTATGGCATAAATTTTTCATCCTCCTCTTTTAACTCATGTCAAATACAATGCAAAGTCCCTCCATTGTAAAATTATTTCACCCAGATTGTTTCACCAAGATATAATGTCTTGACACGAGTCACATGTAATGATTCAACCTCTTTTCTTCCTAAAGTCAATCATCGGGGATTAGAGTCAAGCCCTGCCTGACACAGGAAATATTTATTTTAGTGGTCTTCAGAGCACTGTACATGAAGTTGTTCAAACCACGGTCATTAGACTCCAATTTATATTTCTGTTTTTACATTTCTGCCTGTGAAACTAATTCAGTCTAATCCATCTCTTGTGGATGATTGGGAAACCTTCAAAAGATAAATACTGACTGCTGTGAAATGTAGCCAGAAGAGGAAGCAATTCAAATTAATCTTACTAAATATCACCATTAGTGAGCAATGATTTATTTCACTCACTCAGAAGGGAGGATTTTTTTACACGCCTCTATAAACAGCTACGTGATATTGTGGCTAGTCGTAGTTGACAAGAATTGTTTCAAGAAATGAAAACATTACCAAAGCTAATGGTTATTTTCAGTGTAATCTTGGGTTTAACCAGCCCACTTGGAAAGCATGTCTTATCAGTATCACACTTGAAAATATGGCATTAGAGACCTTAAATTAGTATCTGTTGTCTGAGAAATGCTCAAGGCTAAATAAATATAAGAACCTTCAATTTATACATGTATTTTGGGTGAGATGAAGAGCAAAGTCTACTTCAAGAACGCCAAGAAAATGATTTGAACTCAAACACTCACATAGCAAATGACATCAGGAAAGTAAATAACATCAATTTCTTCCTATTTAAAACATGCCCAAGATATCTACCCTTATAACATCTGACTCATACAACAGAGAAAATAAATTGTACACGATCGTGTCTCCTCTCTGCTGAGAAAAGGAACAAATTGAACAGGCAAAATACTGAGGTCAGGGATCTTTTTCAGGTTTAAAACTCCCCCAAGCACTGTGCAGAAGGTGAACCCTGGCTAATTATCATCAGTCTCCAACACTCAAGTTCCCGTTGCTGCTGCGACTTCTTGCCAGGGGTCCAGATTTTAGGCTCATCAGTTACAGCAGACATTGGGACCTATGCATAAGTAATTCTGACCACTGAGTCATGTGGGTGAATTTATAAAATGAATCTGTGTGAACTTCAGAAGAAATATGAGCACACAAATTGATAATTTGTGAGTAGGCGTTTAGCAGATGTTTTCAGAGCTGTCTGAGGAAGAAAAGCATCAGGGGATGAAGTCCAGGGACTGTGAGTTCTTATACTTTGTCAATCCCTGATCCTGAGGGGCTGAATCATTTAACTCTAAATCTCCTCTTCTCTGTGGTCAAATTAAGGAATAATAGTCTGGAATAATAATATATAAAGGAGTATTTCTCTGTGTGCCCAGTGTCTTTCCCTTCTCAAGAGAAGAGTATCTACTTCACTCCTCTTTCCCCTGGGAAATTCCATTCCCCTGATGCCCAAATTCTCATAAAGGCCGCCTGCCCATTCTAAAACCCCACTTCTGGCCACAGAGATGTCATGTGCACAAGATGAGCCAATCAGAGATCTTCTTCAAGATTTTCAGTGTAAAAGGAAAGGAAGTGGAAGAGTGTGTAATGAGTGCTACATATTTCAGGTGTCAGTGTTTGTTTTTTCTTCAAAACAGCAGTTTAGGAACATGTGCCTATACCCTTTGCAGCTCCCCATCACCAGAACATATGCCACACACCTTCTGCCTCAGTCCCGCAAACTGCCAGGAAACCAACCCAAAATAAGTGGTGGTAATAGGCACAAACCCATTATGACTTAGTTTTGCATCCTTTTAAACCAGTTACTAACAGAAGCCCAAGCGTCACCATTCTTCGTTATATCCCCTAGAAGGTTAGTACATGCTCCAATCTGACCCAATCTACAATTTTCAGTCTCCCCCACCACTGGAATTCATGATCTATCATCATAAAAATCCCCTTGACCATCCATCTCTTCTCTGAACATTCTTCTTCTCCTGGCTCTAGATGAATCTCAACTGTAATTAAAATACCACTTCCCCTGCATGCCCTATGCCCCACCAGGCCTGTGGGTGAGGTAGGTGTTCTTCTGGCTATTCAAGTCCCGCTCAAAACCATTTCTCCACCTTCTTCCGTGAAGATGCAACCCAACATCTGTCCTTGTTGCTATCTCCTAGAAACAGATCATTTTCCCATCATTTAATGAGGATCAGAGCCCCTGGCTTACCTTTCCATTTCTCTCATCAGTTCCTTTGGCACCTTTAACAACCACATAGGCTAATGACCTGAAGTCACACACACCACATGCTACAGTAGTTTCCTCTAGCTGGTCTCCATCTTGCACGTATATAGTCACACTCTTAACTTTGCATCACCAACAACTGCACCACGTCATTTCCAACCACCTCCAAGCTAGCTTTCCAGTTCAGTTTCTCTCTAGTATTTCCATGCAACAACTCTTCAACCTTCCTGGACAGCCAAGCCATCCACCTTGCCACTTTTCCATCAACCATGTTCACATCCTCACTTCCCTTCTTGTTTAATTTAGCTCCCATTTACCCTCACTATAATCAGGCTCGTGCTACTCTCTCCCTCTCTTGCACTTGCCAGGTAAAACCACAAGATGGGTGGCTCATCACCCCACACATGGGCACAACTACCACCTGGGTATTCTCTCCCTCTACTCTCTCCTCACACTCTACATTCTAGCTGCCCTCATCCCCAGACTTCTGAGAGTCACTCAAGTCTCCCAATATATTTTTTATTTTCTTTTCCCTCTGCCTGAAGCAGTCCACAGCTTTCAAATGACCTTACCTGTGTTAATGTCTCATCCTTCATGTCTCTGCTTTAACATTCTGCCCCTTTTCCTTTTAGTTTTATTGAGGTGAAATTCAAGTAACGTAAAATTAACCATTTAAAACAATTCAGTGATATTTATTATATTCACAATGTTGTGCAACCCATACCTCTGTCTAGTTCCAAAATATTTCCATCACCCCAAAAGGAACTCCTGTGCACATTTGCAGTCACTTCTCATTCTCTTCTTCCCCCAGCTCATAGCAACTGCCCACATTCTCTGCCTTTATGGATTTGCCTATTCTAGAGCACAGTTTCTTTTGATACCCTTTCTCTGGAGATCCTCAGAGAACAAATTTTGTGATTCCCTATTCTCTCATACTCACCGCCTTTTTTTCTTAATAGAACATACCACTATTTGAAACTATATTACTTATATGTTTGTCTGTCTTCCCCCCTAAGATGTGAGCGCCACAAAGTTTACTTCTCTATTCCCAATGTTTTAGAACTAAATATTTTCTACAGTCCCTCTCAATTCAGGCTTCTAAAATTAAGATCTGGAAGAGCAATGAGGGGTAAGGGAATTTGACACTGAAGTCAAACTGCCTTAGTTCAAACATGGTTTTCATTCGTTAACTATAATTTCCCTTTCTATATGTATTTCTTTGACTGAAATATGGGAAAAATAATAATACCTGCCTATGTCGGCCAGGAACCAGCTACAAAACAGAAACCATAGCAGGTATTTCAACTGTAGGGAATAGTCATGGGAAATTTATCATGGAGTTGGTACTTAGGGTTCACTAGAAATTATTAATGAAAATACAGTTGTCAAGATCCTGGCACATAGTGGCTAAAAATGTAAAATATAAATGGGAAAAGGTTTAATACATAGTGCCTTAAATTGGGACATTTGCCATTTCTATTGTTGAATACATCAAAATGAATTATTCAGAAATTATTTAGAAAGGAAAGAGAAACCATGAGAATTCCACTGGACATCCAAATGACTAATAACTAAAAGAAGGAAAGTTGAGGTGAAAGAGTGGAAAACAGTTGTTCAACTCATTCTTTCTTTGCTTCCGAAAAAATACACCAGTGAGAATTTCTATTTAAGAGGGAAGAAAAAGAAAAGCCAATTTATGCTCTCAGAGTCAGTCATTATTTTAGTCCCAGAGCCCCCTGATGAGCATACGGTATTTTTATTACCAGAGTTCATCACTAGTGCTTACTCAATAATTAGATAATCCCTATAGCAATATATTATAATCATGCCTAGAAAAATTTCTTATTGCATTTCCACGTATGTCAATAGCTTTCATAAACCATAAATCAGTAATATATTGCTGGCATCAGAGTTTTAAGCAATTAATGTTGATCAATATGAAAACCAAAAGATTGATGTGTTGGGCTTTTCTCTCTACGTACAATGAAGAGACTGAAACTATTTATTTGAATTAGTTCGTCATCTTTTGAGGTTTGTCATTAAACTGAAATGACAATTACTGTCAAATCATCATCATTATCTGATAATTTTTCTACAAATCTAAGTTTGCATAGCATTGTATGAGACTTTGAGTATATCTAATACTAGAGTTCATGTTCTCAGAAAAGTCCATGTTAAATTCTAGCAGAGAACAAAGACTTCAAGAAAACTTAATTAGAGTGGTTCCATAATACCCTCTGGTATGCCAGTCAGGAAGATATTGTAAAGCATAGTATTTTACACTACCATAATGTATACTCTTTGGAATTAACGTATAGATAAGATTATGGAGATGCATCCCAGAAACTATCTATGCTCAGGTTCCCAGTTGTTCCTGAAGATAGAGAAATACAATATTATCTGCTACCAATAAAGTGCCTTACAGATGGCAATGTTCTTTTAAAACCCTACTGGAATAGGCACTGTGGATTGCCTCCTCAACATGTCCTTGTCCCTTCTCCTTTCCTGATGGTATTCTGATTCTATTCAGGTGTGCCCCTTTCCTCTGTGTAATCTGTGTGCTTTAGGGAAAGATAACGATGTCACTCTCAGCTTTCCAGGTAGACTTGATTGGTATAAGGGTCCCCTTGCCAGAGATTGGCTTAAGAATTATTATGTGACTCATCTCTGGCCAGTGAGACTTGAAGTGGTATCTCTGGAGAGACTCTTAGGAAAGGTTTTCTTGTTTCTAAGAAAAAAATCAGAGGGGTAAAAAAGGCTCTCTTCTCCCAGACATTGTTTCTCTAGATGTAAGGCTTACAAGTACTTCTGCAACCATCTTGCTGAGAATAAATTCAGAATGAAGATGACAAAATGGAGCAAGAAAGGAGGTAATGACACTGAAGACCTCCCTATGAAGTGGCTATTACAGAAGATAATGCATTTCTTTATTGTTTAAGCTAGTCTGAGTTGAGTTTATGATAGTTGAAGCCAAAGTTCCATTAGCCAAAACCGTACAATTCTCACATTATTAAAGAGCATATCTTCCTACTATGTTTTTTTCCCATACTTTTTTTAGCTTTCCTATGAGAGCACAGACTTAACCTATTCAACTGCGAATACTAAATCCAATTCAAATAAAATCTGGTCCTTGAAGCCTTCCTCAAATTTGCCAAAATAACTGGCTCTTTTTTCTATGTTTTTATTATAATAGTAGTACCGACATTGCTATAGAATGCATCACTCTGAATTAAAACGATTGCCTGCCTCCCAATATTATTTGATTTTGAGTAACTTAAGATCAGACATTGTCTTCCAGTCTTCTTTAGATAATTAGGTACTCTCATGATGCCCATTACTTAGTAAATTCTCAATAATTATTAAATGAACAAATGAATAAATCAATTAAACTCTATTCACAGATATCTACATACCTCTTATCCTTGCTTTTTTGCATTTATCTAACATAATATCCAACTGTTTCTAATTATACCTCCCTTCTATCTACTAAAAAAATAGGGTGACATTTTCTCACACTTATTTAAATCTTTCTAAAATATCCAAAATGGTAACTGAAATGCATGTACTATACTAAGTAAACATTACCAGACCTAAGAGAACCTGGTGAAGGCCATCAACATACGTTGAAGATTGATAGCTAAAATTGACTAGGGCAGAATTACTGATAATGCATTCTTCGGAAGAATCATCCTTTATGATATGAACAGGTGCTTTTGGAATAAGGAGCTCTATAGTCAAGTAATTTAGAAGACACTGTTTAAAATATTTAAACAGGTTCTTAAGTGCAGAATTACTTAGATTTTCCTACATGCCAATGTGCTCAGTGAATAGCCAAGAGACCTGTAGTACAGTATTTTCCAAAATGTATTTGAACATAGAATCAATTTTTCAAAGTACAACTATTAATATACTATAATATTTGCTAAAAACACAGTTTGAGATACTTGGTCCTAGATCAGTTGAGCCTTGACTACTTATGATACCCAGTTATTTTTCTATTTGAGGGAAGATAAAATATATATTAAAAGAACTAGAAGGGAGATATTATCCTTACAAAAATGTTGCATATCTTTATATTGTTATATATTAGGATTTTATTGATTGACCAGGGTCTTACTCTGTTGCTCAGGCTGGAGTGCAGCAGCACAAACATGGTTCACTGCAGCCTCAGCCTCCTGGGATCAAGAGATCCTTCTGCCTCAGCCTCCTGTTTAGCTGGGATGACAGGTACACAGCATCATGTCCAGCTAATTTTTTATTTTTTGTAAAGATGAGGTCTTGCTATGTCTCCTAAGCTGATCTTAAACTTCTAGGCTCAAGCAATTATTTTGCTTCAGCCTCCCAAAGTGCTGGGATTAAAGACATGAGCCACTGCACCTGGCCAGTTATATTACTAGGTTTTAGTTGCAAGCTTAAGAGAATCTGAGAGGGAATTTTAAGGACTGTACAGAACAGGGAGTGATTATTGATTATATTTGTGTATATGAGCACCTTTGAGAATCTAATGAAAATAGTCTTCGTTCATCCCAGAAAAATGTACCTACACATTAAAGTTAAGGTTGATGAACATTCATGGGCCCCAAGTTTAGAATGGCCTACTTCCTAATCTGTCAAGGTCATTGTACATATGGAAGAAACTTAGGTCCAAAAGTCATGCAGCATTTGAGGTCAAAGCCAAGATGAGAATTTTTTTTTGTTAAGGATCTCACTCATTGCCGAGGCTGGAGTGCAATGACACACTCATGGCTCACTGCAGTCTCAACCTCCTGGGCTCAGGCGATCCTTCTGCCTCTGCCTCCTGAGTAGCTAGAACCACAGGCACGCATGACCACTCCCACCTATTTTATTTATTTATTTATTTTATTTTTTGTAGAGACAAGGTCTTGCTATGTTGCCCAGGCTGGTCTCCAATTCTTGGGCTCAAGCGATCTTCCTGCCTTGACCTCTCAAAGTGCTGGGATTACAGATGTGAGCCAACACACACTGCCTAGAATTTAGAAATTTTGACAACCTCTCTGCCTGTTTTTGGATTCTATCTAGCCAAAAAAATTTATTTTTATATCATTATTTTTGGACTCTATCAGGCCTCTGTGATCTTTCAAAATTGTTAATGGGCATTATTGATCTAGCTCAGACAATCACTAAAGACAGTGTGGTTGACTAGTGTTTTCCTAATACCCCAAAAGTTGCTCTAAGATTAATTCTTTACTAGTGTCATACTAAAACTATGAAACTATTTCCATAATTGAGTTTTTAATAATCATTTTTAGCTAGTGACGTAAATTAACAGGTATGTTCTGGACCTCCTACAATGTCCAAAGTAAAAATAAGTAAGAATTCAGAAGCCCGATTTTGCTCATAAATTCAAGAAGAGAAATTATATGACCTGCTCTTAACATACTTCCTTTAAGCAAGTTTGATGACTCTTGCTGAAAAGAAATTCATAATGAGTAGAAAATATTGCCAGTGATAATTACCACCAAAGTTTTATTTATGTATCTGTGTGCTTGTGTGTAGAGATAGATAGATAGATGATAGGTAGGTAGATAGATAGATATAGAGACAAATGATAGATAGATTAGATAGATAGATAGATAGATAGATAGATAGACGGACAAAAAATTTCATGTGTGGACATTAAGTGCTTTGAGGTTTATAAAATGTTAGAACTATGGACAATGAATGAAAAATGCATGCATTTACTCAACTTGAGATAGTAAAATTAATTCATTAAGCATTTATGAAACAGAACATAAGATGGCACTTTGCCACCATGGACTGATACTCTAGTATGGTCCTAAAATCTCAGCTTGGGGGAAATGTCCCAAGCAAATGCAACATCCTTTAAGCAGACCTACACATTTTTAACATTCATTAGTTACTATAGTCATGTACCAGACATCCAACTAACCACTGAACATGCAGTCTTTCAATTTAATCTTCACAATATCCAATGGAAATGGGTACTTACCAGTCTCTTTTTAACAGATAAAAGAAAACCTGTGCACACATGTTCATTACCATACTATTTCCAATAGCAAAAACATAGAATCAACCCTGTTTCCCATTGAAAGTAAACTGGATAAAGAAAATGTGGTATGTATACACAATGGAGTATTGCACACCCATAAAGAACAAAATTATGAACTTCTATGGATTTAGAGTCCATCATACTCAAAAATCTATCACAGAAACAAAGAACTGAATATCGCAAGTTCTCACTTACAAATGGATCCTGAACATTTATCACAATACTAGCAGAAAGGGATCAGCAGTAGCAGGACACTGCTAGGGGAGGGAATGGGGGTGGTGGGCACATAACCTCACTAAGAGTACCAGATCCTAAACCAGGTGAAGTGAGGTCCTGATGGAGGCCCAAACTTTACCTGCTTGTAAACCACTCATGTATCTAATCCTGACTTGTACCCCACATCTTTATAATAAAATAAAATTTTAAAAATGAAGGTTTAAAAGTCTCCAATAACTGTCTCATGGTCATATGACTAGTCAGTGCTGAACTTGGATTTGAACCCTTCACTGTTTGGTTCTAGATTCAAAGTTCCTAACCATTATTACACTCTGCCCTTTGGTAACCACTGGCAGTTCTGCAACTATGGTTGCTAGGGTCAAATGCAATATCCAGATTCACATTTTTATTTACTTTGCCTTTGTTAATATAATCAGGCATTTTTGTGGAAAGATATTCTTTTCAAAACCAACTATTATTGAATCTTTCTATTTTATTCAAACTCTTCATCTAATATTCATCATTCTGGTTTTCTTGTCTTCAATTCCTTCACCATACGTATGCATATATTATTATAAAGGACACTGTGCAAGGCCAAGTTAAGTAAAATATGGCCTCTGCCCTCAAGAAACTTGGAATTCAGAGGAGAAAGAAACAATTAAACCAATTAGTACAACACAGCTTAAAATGTCAGCACGTGTGTTACAGCATCACAGAAAAGGCTTACCCATATTGCCCTTCTTTGTAGAATGGAATTCCTAAAGGAAGTGCTGGTTCCTGAGCTGAGTTTTGAGAAACAGTGAGCTCTAGCTAGATAAAGAAGGGGTTGGGAGTAGATATTGTAATCATAGGGAACAATATGCATGGAGGAATTCTACAAATTACAAATAGCACAGTGTAAACTGGCTCTGAAACCTGGGGACTCTTGGATGTGTCTGCTTACATGCATGAAAAAACATTGCCAAAGCCCTGTTATGCTGCCCAGAAGTTCAGTCTGAGTCCCAACTTCTTTCTCTACTCTCTCTTTTTCTTGCTGTGTGTTGTGAGTGTATGTGTATATAAATATGTATTTTGAGTACATGCATTGAGTATATGTGTGTGTTATGATTATATATATATGTGTGGTGTGTACTGTGTGTGTTTTGAGTGTATGTATGTGTTATGAATATGTCTGTCTGTTGTGAGTGTAACTGCATGTGTTTTGTGTGTGTGTGTGTGTGTGTAATACCTGCTGAAAAACTCATCTTATGCTCTTGTTTCCTGTGGAGAACTCTGCATCATCCTACAAATGTCTGCTGGTTTCTCTCTCCTGGTTGAGGAAGACCCTGAGAAACCTTCTTCATGATCTTCCACTCCCTTTGCCATTGCTGTATCCCACTTTTCCTTCTTAAGAGAAGCAGATGGGATGAACAGACTATGACTATTACCAATACAAAGCATGCTAGCAACTGTGGGTCCCTTCCCGAGAAGTGCATCTGCAGCACTGGAAAACATGTCTCTAATGCCCTTGTTCAGTAACCTTTGTTCACAAGTTATCTTTGCTTTCTTAATTTTAAATTTCTATCAAAGGCTAGAAAAAAACTGGCTCCTTATTGAGATGCCAGATGTCACTTTATGCAACAAAAGTAACACAAGCAGGTAGAACACTCCACCCAGCTCCACTCCCTTGGCTCCAACAGTCTTGACCCATCTCCAGGGCCGTGGCTGTGAAGCCAGCTACTCTAGCCCTGTGAGCAGAACTCCACAGACCACTGAGCAGCGCACTGTGATGTCTATATGTTATTTGCATAGGGAGTAATCTGAATGTCATACTCTTAATATTCTCTATCTCCTTGCAGCCTACAGTTTCTCTCTGCAGTGCCTTCAAGATACAGCTTGATGCAAAGAGAATAGGCCTCCTCAATTTGAGCAAATCCTAAGCCATGAACTCTTGCTCTTCTTAAACACTTATCCTTTTGAAAATGAAGGCTTCCATGGGGACAGAAAAGCCCAGGACACAGCTACCTGCTCGAATGATTGTTAAAAGGCCAAAAGGAGTGGAGCAGAGAATCAAAAATATTATTCAGTCACAAATGCCTACGTAGATTCTTCTGGGCATGAGTTCACACTTTTCATGAAAATCTCAGAGGATTTGATGTCCTCTAAAAGGTTAAAAACCCCTGATTAAGAAATAACTTTAGAGATGAAAATAAAAATTCTGCTTCTTCAAAAGAAATTGGATGTGCATATGTCATCTCCCCTCAGATAAGTTTGATGCTAATTGCTCATTCAAGTATGAATCCCTTCCATCTGACACCACTGCTGCTTCCTGTTGTACCTGCAACTTTTGTGATTTTACTACCTATGCAAAGAAGCATTTGCTGCCTCCAGCAAAAGACACAAGCTATTTATTGCCTCGCTTTACAGATGCTGCTGGGGATCACATTTAACAATACAAATGTCACAGAATTGTCTTTGGGTGTCACAAGCTGCCAAAGTGTAGCTCAAGCTAAAGCTTGATAATATACTTCACAAAACTCTACGCTAGTGATTTTACACATATTCTGGGCTTAATTAGATCAAGCTGAAAAGGAAGCTGGTTTTAGCAGTCGCACTCTTTGTCAATATCTAACAGGAATGTTTATCTCCTGGCTCGTGACTTATCTCTCAAGTATATATAATTGCAACATTTTATTACTGAAAACAAACATCAACATCTACTACAACATGCAAAAGAAAATGCAGTAAGTGATTCTATTTGGGATAGAGATGCACCCCCAAATAAATGGAATCTAGTCTTTCTTAAGCATTCATCTTTGATTTGGGGAGAACACACTTACTCGCATGTACACACCACTTCTAGTCCTTGCTTTGTGTCAACTTAGATCTGGAAATATCTAGACCAGAACATGACACTACATAGATGTTCATTTGTGGTATCATTATTCTCTCACAAATTGGCATGAGAGTAGCAGTGATCGATCACAGAAACTAAGATCTGAGTACCACATATACTCACTTATAAGCAGACCCTGAACTTTTACCATAATACCATAAGAAAGAGATTGGCAAGTAGTGGGACACTGCTTGGTGGGGGGGAGGACCACAACATCTAGAAGGGTACCCAATCTCAAACCAGGTGAAGTGAGGACAAAAGGGAGCCCCAACCTTTACCTGGATGATGACTACATATGTACCTAACCCTGAATTGTACCCCATATCTTTAAAATAAAAAAAAAGAATAGCATCTACATGACAAAGCTGCTCTGAAGTCAGCTAAGTTAGTGCACATGCGTGATTTGAAGCGCGTCCACATGTGTGAAATATTGTGCAACTGTTAACAGTTACTATTTCGTCTCTGGAGGTACTATTGTAAAGACAGTGTTCAAACAGGCGTGTTGTATTCAGTGACCCTCAGTTATCAGTTTTGTGGACTTATGTGCATCTTGGACCCTTATTTACAGAGCCAAATATTGTGCAGGGTGAAGAGGCCAAGGATGGAAATTAGGACAAAGGAAAGGGAAAACAAGAAAGAAAAGGAAATCAATAGAAGAGGCACTTACTGAACTATTTTATGACTGGTTAGCAAGGGACCTTTCTCGGCTTTCTCAGTTTTCTTCCTTCAGGGAACTTTCCATCCCTTTAGACTGTTCTAAACTGTGTCCTACCACTATAACCAAGCTTAATCAAGAGACAAGAGAGTCTGTTTTTATTATTTTTTGGCCAGTGATGCTCCAGTGTAAACTAATTACCGGGAGGCCCAAGGTGCTCATTCACTCACTTTTATATAAAACTGTTACACTTCTGCTTTCAATTGGGAAGACATTTAAAGTGTCTGGATTTGAGGAAGGGTTTCTAGCTAGTACTTGTCTAATAATGATGGTGGTAATAGCAGCAACACAATCCAGGTATCACCTGAGGACCACTGATCCTCAGAATCTTGGCAGGATTGTTTTCAATTACAATTTCACAGGCTAACAGAGCTCCCTAGGGAGTTCCAGTCTCCCTCGCGAGACTGCTAATTCCCATGGGATTCTATGCCTGCAGTCCAATTTCCAAGTATATATATGAAACTTTTGGTGAACCCAGAAGTTCCATAAGGCATATGGCCTTCTTCTAGGACTTTGTCCCTCCTCTGCTCTGTGTCTCTCATCCTCCTCTTTCACTCTCCAGAGCTAATGCATTTTCTCATCTCATGCTGGGAGATATTTCTCCCTTCTTGGAAAACTCAGTATCAGCAAAAATCCACATTCTATCATCAATAGTTGCAACTTAGAGAATAAAAATGTCCCTGATTCATCACAATAATGATAGGCAGCATTTAGTTCTCATTATTAAGATATTAAAGTCTTTGTCTAACCATTTCATTTAAAACTTCCGATGCCACCACTGTGTAGGAATGATTACTGTTCTCATCCCACTAGCCTTGATACCCATGATTCTCAACCGGTGGCAATATTGCCTCTACCTGGAGCATTTGGCAATGTATGGAGACATTTTTGGTTGTCACAAACTGAGGGACAAGGGTGCTTTAGTGGGTAGAGGCCATGAATGCTGCAAATCATCCAGCAATGCACAGGACAGCCTCCCAGCTCCAAATGCCTATAGTGCTGAGGTTAAGGAACCTTGCTTTAAAACAATTACAAATCTGAGCTTTGGGTTATCTAACTAATCCAAGGACACGAGTATAAAAGGGCAGAGATGGGGCTCTATCAGTTCTAATGGCTTTCCAGATCCAGTCTCTCATCTACAATACAAGCTGCCTTAGTTATCACTAAGCAACAATATAACCATAAACCTAACAGCTTAAGACAACACACATTGTATGTCGGGAGTCTGTACACAGGTTAGTAAGGTACTCTGCTTAGAGTCTCTCAAGGATAGAATTCAGGTTTCACCTGGGGCTGTGGTCCCACCTGAGGCTGGTCTAGGGGAGGATTCCTTTCCAAACTCACTGAGTTTATTGTCAGAATTTATTTCCTTACAGCTGTAGGACCAAGGGCCACAGTTTGGTGTCAGCTCTAAGGTGGAGGCTACCCTCAGTTCCTGGAGACTTCCCATAGTTCCCTTCCACATGGGTTTCCCCAATATGACCATTTGTTTTCCCAAAACTAGTAAGGGAGAAATTCCAGTGTCGTGTAATCATGTACATTTCCATGACCTTTGTTGCATTTCATTGGGAAGAAGCAAGTCACAGTCTCACCCACATTTAATATGAGATCACACAAGTTTGTGAACAACAGGAGATGGGGATGAAACCATCATAAGAGTCTGACCATTGTATGGTAATAGTATCACTACCTTGAAGATAGTTTCCTTCAAGAGTAGCAATTCCAAGGGCTGTATTCTCACAAATATTTAAATATTCATCTTATCCTTACAGACTTCAACAAATGTGTACTGAAGGCCATCCTGAGGACAGTGTATCTTCCTGATACTAGCTTAGGGAAAACACTGCAAAGGTATTTCTGAAAGTCAGCTTAATGAGGCAATTGGCTCACAGCACTGAATTCATACCCACTGCTACATTGTGAAAAAGAAAATCAAGCCATGCACGGTGGCTCATGCCTGTAATCCCAGCACTTTGGGAGGCAGAGCTAAGAGGATTGCCTGAGCCCACGGGTTTGAGACCAGTCTGGGCAACATGGTGAGACCTTGTCTCAACAATAAATCAAAAAATTTAGTTGGGCATGGTGACTCACATCTGTAATTCCAGCTACTTGGAAGGTTGAGGCAGAAGGATCACCTGAGCCCAGGAAGTCAAGGCTGTGGTAGCTGTGGGCATGCCACTGTACTCCAGCCTGGGTGGCAGAGACTCCAACTCAGAAAAAAAGGAAAGAAAAAGAAAATCAACAGAGTCCTTTAAATAAACAAAGAAGTTAATTAAATAAAGGAGGCCAGTCATGGTGACTCATGCCTGTAATTCCAGCACTTTGGGAGGCCAAGGCAGAAAACTAATTAAGCCCAGGAGTTCGATACAAGCCTAGGAAACGCAGTGAGACCCTCATCTCTACAAAAAGTCAAAAGAACATTAGACAGGTGTGATGGCTTGCGCCTATAGTCCCAGCTACTCAGGAGGCTGAGGTGGAAGGATCACCTGAGTCCAGTATGTTGAGGCTGCAGTGAGTTGTGATCATGCCACTGTACTCCAGCTTGAAAGAAAGACTCCAGCTCAAAAATAATAATAATAAACAAATAAATAAAATATTTTTTTAAATGTTATAGGGAGAATTTAGACTATTTAACAAGAGAAAAATAAATTCAGTATCTCATTTAACTTCGAATGACTTACAACTGATTCCTTCTTCTTACCTCTCTTTCTGTCACTTCTTGTCCTATTCTTCCCCATAGTTATCTTTCTTATTTTTCCCACCCAGGTCCTTGCTGGATGCACATGCTGCCTTTCAGGCATAGAGAAATCAGAAAATTTAGAACCAAAATGCTATAGTAATTGTCACAAAGATTAATTGGAGTCTTTGGATGCAAGCAACAGAAATGGATTCTATCAAACCCAAACAGGGAATGAAGGAAAAGATATGTGAAGAAACCAGTCTTAGAGTAGAAAACTGAGAAACCCGTAGCTTCAGATAGTAGGAGTCAATTGATTACTTTCTCATGGTAGCACACTGCAGTAAATCAGCTCATCTGTGGTATTTATCCTTGTAAATCTCAGCTCAAGATTCACATCCCAGGGAGAAAGTTTCACTGCAGTATACTTTGTAGAAGGAGGATGGGCATTATGGTAGAAGGAGGATGGGCACTATGGTAGACAATCCCACCAAGATGGGGTAGGTATTCGCCTTCCCCAAAATAAATGGATGATAGGTGGCCAAAGAACAACCTCTGTCTACTTCGGTTTTTGTTGTGATCCCAGTCACTAGATACTTTGCATGGACCTGAGAACTCCACATTGTTGTTTAGGGTCCTACACTGAACTGACATTTTTAAGGAATAAGAAGACTCAGTCCTTATGAGACCAGAGAAATAAGTTTTTAAAAGACATCCAATTTGATAAAACATCATGAATTTATCTGGGCTGTCAGATTTTCCACTATAGCCCCATATCTTGCTACCTTGATCATTGTTGACAGTACTGATCTCTGACCTTTAGTCATTGCTTTAACAAATATTTATTAAGCCTTTCAGAGATGTTAAGTATTCAAAATGAAGAAGAAAAACTAGATCTCTGAGCTAACAGAGCTTGTATTCTTGGTCAAAATAAAAACAACAATAACAAAAGAGCATCAAAAACATGTAAACAAACACAGTTACAATAAAATTTTTCAAATTAAAAAAAATCCAGCTTGAATTTTTTGGCAGCTTTATTGAAGTATAATTGATATAAAAAGGTATAATATTTAATGTGGAAAATTGATGAGTTGGGACATATTGCACACACCTGTGATACCATCATCACAATCAGGGTAATATATATATCTTCTGCCTGCCAAACTTCCTTGTGTCTCTTTTTTTGTTTTTGTTTTGTAAGAACACTTAACATGAGATTTACCATCTTGACATGCACAACACCATATTGTTAACTATAGGCACTATGTTGTTTAGCAGATCTCCAGAACTTACTCATCTAGCATAACTGAAACTTTATACCCACTGAAACTTGAATTTGGCTTCTGCTAGTTTGCTGTCTTTGCATTAACTCTGCCCACATCTCTAGGTCAACTATTTATTGGGGTTTAGAACACTGGTTTTGATACTTATGTCAGAGACTTCATTATGAGATTCTGCTTGGCTGCTTAAAAGTTCTTGTGTAATTCATTAAGTCACTCAGTTTCCTCATCTCCAACATGGGGATGATAATAACCCCATGTAGTTATAGAATTGTTGAGAGAATTATGTGAGATAAACAGTCTGTTACACTGTATGTGTAATGTAAATATTCAACATTCAATAATTGCTAGAAATTTCTCTCTTTTTTATTTTACTAGATGTTAACCTTCAATTCATGCACTGTTTGGGGTTTTGGCTTCCATATTCTCACATAAATGTTAAAAGTACCCAAGAGTAACTTCAAGAGAGTGTGACTCGTAAGTCACCAAGGACTCCATGCTCTGAAAGATTCTTTGCTTAGTTTAATACTCTGCTGTTGCCATCTTAAAATTCGTATTTTTTTTAACAAGGGGCCCCACATTTCAGTTTCTTGTTTTACAAAGCTATGTTCTCAAGTAGTTGTCAATCAATCCTCAAGGCATAGCTATTTCACTGTGATAGGCCAGTAAAAGATATATTTTTGGAGAGTGGAGATATTCCAGGGCTGAAGATACAAGACTCCTCACTAGATATGAGCAATGCAGCAATGCAAGGTGTGATACAGGTTTGGGAAAGCCTGTCTATTGGGAGAGGTGGGAGCAGAAAGGGATCTCAGATCTATCTCAGGTAAATATGTTGAATTAACAGCATAATTACAGCAAAACTTCATTTCACTTTGCTTAGAGAGGTTACACGTAAAGTATATTTTTGTTGTTGTTGTTTGTCTAACAAAATTTTTTGCTGTTGTTTCCCAATTTAGTTCTTGCTTTTTTATTAATGCGACTTGGTCACAACTTGTGGTAATTAACCTACCCTTTGGATCTGGTTTAATTTTAATTAAACAGTCCTCCAACTCTCAACAGGCTAAATGTTTGTTCTTCTGCAATTCTTATCACAGGCAATTTTGTAGTACTTTATAGATTTTCTAAGAAATTGCTTTATCAATTTTTCCCTGCAGCCATACACTGAATCTAACTTGTATAGCTAGCTGTTGCTTTAAATTAATTTTCTAATTTTTCTAGTTCTTTCTGTTGGGCTATTTAATCCCTACATTAAATTTCTTCACCTTCTGATTAACAGTTAACAGTGGTTATGGTGGTTCCATGACTATAAAATTGGCTTTGCTGGGTTCCACATTTATCTTGCCTTAATGATCAAATTTGTTTGGTGTAAGATTTTTTTTTTTCTAGACAACAGCTTTCTGTATTCTAGGATCTAAAACTCAAGCTGTATCCCTTTAGCCTCTTACATCACAACCAGTAATAAAGATTTTACTGTCAGAACCTGGCTGACAAATTTGCAGGCTCTTTATTACTAGAGATGATGGACTATAAGAAGCAGAAAAAACACAGCTTGATTTCATTCCCAGCTTGAATTTGCAAGGCAGGCATTTAGGAAAAAATACATTGTGACTTCATAAACAAAGAAAATTTGTAGATAAAAGTCAAAAAAATTAATACAAAGCTTTTCCCCTTATCTCCCTTCAAGATGGTTTTGATAAAGTCATTGCACAGCATAGATTTGGTCACGTCTCCACCAACAAAACTGAATGTATAGATAATGCATGTGAATCCCTCTTACTTCAATTACCTGGATAATTCAAGTTAGAGGAATCTGAAGGACTGAGCTATCTTCCTCTAAGATAAGAGTTTGTACTGTTGTGTTTTAAGAGTGCACAAGAAAATTCATGCTTCAATGGAAACCTAAGCATTGTCTAGACCAGAGATTTTATCTATTCTATGGGAGCTATTTAACAACTCTGTAAATTGTAGATAACTGATAGAAAAGCAAAATAATTCTTGTCTATGGACATCCAAAGTCTGTCCTGTTCAGTAGAAGTTCAGTTGACTTCCTTCTGCCATTGTGGAAGAAGCTAGTTTTGCCTACATTTGCACTTTTGTTTCAACATTCTTGTATTTTTATGAATGTGTACTTTTTAGACTTTTCCTTTGCACTAGTTATAAGATATGTCTTGTTTCCTCATTGACTGAGTTGCAATTCTTAATACATCTTCATTTTATCTGTTTGAGAGTCATGATTCACCATTTGTGAAATTTTTCCTTTAACAATATTTAATGACCGTACATAAACTACCAAATTATAGTACAGTAAAATAGTAAGATGAAGTATTACCAGGAATTAAAGACCAGATTTGGTAGTTTCATGGTTTCTAATACCAGATTTTTTCTTTGCTACCTGGGTAAATTTTTGGATGGATTATTAATATACTTCTAGTTTCATTGCCTCATATGTAAAATGTAGATAATAATAATAATACCTACCTTGTGCATTTCGTTGTAAAAATTAAGTAAAATAATGCAAATTACTACATATTTTGATTAGTCATTATTATTTATTGCTATTATGCTTATAATGTTACTTAGTCCTAAACAGAATTTAAAGCATATTGGTGCATTATTTAGACATAATCAGAATAAACTAGCTAATTGCTTTTAAAAGAAAGCTTCAGGAGTGATTTTATATGTTTCATGAATGTCTTGTCATAAGACATATATATTTGCTGAGTCACTTAATTGCTTTCATGCATATGTAAGAAATTCAAGATCATACCAAGTTTTCCTCTTTTTTTTTTTCTGCGAAAGTAACAAGGATTCAAATGTATGTTGTCAGCCAACTCCGAAGATGTGACTAGGCTGTTTGCAGGAAAGGAAAGCACAGAGGAAGGCTGCTCTGATGACAGTGATTCGGCTCCTGCCCAGAGTAACACTTTTTGACTATGTAGCATAACTCACATCAAAAAAGAAGTTCTCAAATTTAACCCCCAGTGTGGATGCTGCTGCATTTCAGCAATATGGATGGAAAGGCTCAAGGTCATTCATGTATCCTTTGAAGCTGGCATTACACTTTCAGGAAAAGACTGGAAAAAAAAAAAAAAAAACAGAGATGTATACAGACTTAGGCATTTACCACAGGACAATTTCTGAGAATAAAAAAATTAGAAACAACCTTCATACAGAATGTGTAAAATTTCAGGTTCAACTAGGTATGTCAACTGAATAAATCACTTTGTGGGAGGAGAGGGAAACACAATTTCCCTGAAAGCCGGAGAAAAACTTCCATAGTTGGAGTAGTATCCAGCTACTGAAATCCAATTTTTTTCAAGAACTTTTAATAATACAGAAAATTCTCACAAAATAATATTAAATGTAAATATAAATATAAAATTGCGTGTTCTATACTGCCAATTTTGTAACAATTCACATAGACATATACCACCAGCTCATGCACATACATGTGTACATAGATGCACAACATGAAAAGCTCAAGAAAGCAGGCCAAAATATTTACAATTATTAAATAATTATCTCTGGGTGGTAAGGTTGTGGGGGGTGTCTCCATTTTTCCTTGGGTTATTATGAATTTTCCAAATTTTCACCAAGTGGCATGTGTTACTATTATAGTCAGTAAAACGAATGTTGTAATAAACAAAACAAAGCAATAGCAACCCACAACACAGTAATAATAATCCTATTTAAAGTCTATGGAAGTTACCATTGATAACTGAGAACTTTAGCCAAAAAGAACAGAAAAAGCTAGTGGTTGTTTCCATCACCATGGAAGCCCAGATATGCTGCCACTCTGAGCCCTACTATCAGTGAGAGTTCACTTCCACTTACTTGCTTTTTTTTTCCAGAGATGGATTTCAAGTAGAAGATTGAAATGAAGTAAAAATGGATTTTGACACATTCTATTATTTTGTTTGCATAGCCAGTAGTCTACATGGTTTTCACTGAGACTCTCATGCCTTTCTACCTCAAGGTGACCTTTGAAGAGTTACCCTTCAGCAGGAAGCTGTACAGTGGTTACACAAAATGGTCACTCCACGACCATGAAAACAATATTAGAAGACTCAGTATTTACGTTTTAGTCTTACTGCTGACTTCCGACAACTCTAATGTTGCCAGCTTTTAGAAGTTTTATGTCCTTGTTTGTTTTATTTTCTCTCTCACACCATTACCAAGAATTCATTATCAGATAAAGTTTGCAACATTTTAGGGGATTAGCACAGTAAATCTGAAATTTTCATTAAGCTGCCCTACTGCTAAAATGTAAAACTTGATTATGTACAAAATAATTTTAATTAAGAAGGTAATATATTTTTGCTGTGATAATAGACATCATTTGGAAATAGAGAATTTCTGATGTTTATTACCAGTACTAGTTAAGCTATTATGTCTTCAGGAACAAACAAAAATAAAACTTATTCAAAATATATATATCCTTTTAGCAAGTAATTATTTTATGTATGCTAATGAAAATACCTTTGTGGTTGACAACCGTAATTAAGGTTTTTCTCCGGCTTTCAGAGAAATTGTGTTTACCTTTCCTCCCACAAAGTGATTTATCCAGTTGACATACCTAGTTGAACCTGAAATTTTACACATTCTGCAAGATCATGTTAATCTTATAGTATTCTTTATCTCCTGGCTTGGTTAAAGGCAATGAGTTTATTGAGAGAAGCTGTGATTGGCATGCATTCTGCTGACCAATTGCAATTTTCTCTCCTTGTAAACTCTATTTAGTGTTACAAAAACAATTCAAAGGCAGATTGTAGGTGCCAGGATTTTCCCCTGACCTTTAAATCAAATTTAGAATATCACAGGATAGTATGCCTTCAAGCAAAATCTGTCAGCTTAATAAAGTGAAAATTTTCTGCAATAAATCTGCAATAAATTTCTACCATTCACAAAAAAGGGTAAGCTTTACTTATTATTGAATAGCTCTGAACAAGGGCTTAAGATTCTTGGGTGAAATAAAAGCAAGTGCTGTTAAATGTAAGAACAACTCTAAATAATGAAAGAAAGAGGGTGAGAGAATGAAAAACACACAGAGAAAAAAAAGGACAGAAAAAAAAAGATGACAGAATTATAAAGAGACAAGATCAAGAAATGAACAAAGGGGGAAAAAGGACTCAAGAAAAAACAGATTATTAATTTTTGTCTAGCTCTACCAAGGAATACAAGATTATTAAAAATCATAAGGTCTCCTAGTTAGGATATGTAGAGTTGCGTTTTGAGGAGTAATGAATTATGATTGTACTCTAATCCCTGCTGAGTCTCTGTGTATTCGTGTGTGTTTTTGTTATAGCACAAAATGACCTAATGGCTTATTCCACTTTCCAAACAAGTAAATGTCAAGCATTTGCTAAGCAAATTAAGGACAAATACAAAGGGTGCCAAAAATATGTATACACATTTTAAGAAAGGAAAAAAACTGTATTAAAATTTTAATACTCCATATGCACTGATAACAAAAGATGAATCACTTCTGCAATCACAAGAGGTGCTCAAAGTGGTTACCATCAGCATCCAGACACTTCTGATGATGACGAACTCAAAGTAATATATAGATAACATCTCTTAAAATGTATATACCTTTTTGGTGCCCTCAATATATATTTTAGTGTCTCTACTGGCAGAAGAAATCCTGGTGATACCCACTAATGAAAGACCATGTACTTTTGGGAAACCAATACACATACCCACTCACATAGGTGCTTGTAACAAATCATCAAAACAAATGTTTTTTAAAATCAGAGATGAACTATCACACAATTAAAGTTAAATTCTCTAATTCAAGGCCTTTTCCAATTCCTAGTTGTGGATTATTTGGCCTGCCCAATATTTTTAAAAATTTAGAATTAGTTACCACTATGTAAAAACAGGGAAATTAATATTTTTTTAAAATTCAGATTTTCAGCTTCTTGAAAAATCAGAAATTCTGGCAGCATTCCTACATATCAACTATTAGTGGGAGCATACACTGGCCTTCACCACAGACCTCCACATTACTTCCTGTTTTACTTGCTCCCACTTGACTCATTTGGGTTAGTTGCTTGGCCACTGGGGCAGGTGAATTTACAACCCTTACTATTTAAAGGATCCAACTCAATATTAACTTCCTATTGCTACTGTAACAAATACCACAGACTGAATGGCTTAGAATTACACAAATTTATCTTATAGTTCTGGAGGTCAAAAATTCCAAATGGGTATTACAGGGCTAAAATCAGGTGTTGGCAGGACTGTGTTCTTTCTGGAGGCTTTAGGGGAGAATCCATTTTCTTGCCTTTTTGTTTATAGACGGCACCTGCATTCCTTGGCTCATGGTCCTTCCCTCAAACTTCAAAGCCAATAGTAGTATAGTAGCATCTTCCAAATCTCTCTCTCTCTCTCTCTCTCTCTCTCTCTCTCTCCCTCTCTCTCTCTCTCTCTCTGACATTCCTATCTCCCTCTTATAAAAACTCTTGTGATTGCATAGGGGCCACCTGGATAATCCAGAATAATCTGTCATTCTTTTTTTTTAATAACATCTGCAAAGGCCTTTTCACAATAACATAATCACTGTTGCCGAAATTAAAACATGGACATTGCTGAGGGCCATTTTTCAGTCTATTACAAGCTCCATCCATAAAAAAACAAAAACAGAAAAAAGCAAAGAACCTTTGAACCATAGTGTGTTGAAAATACTGGCTCACACACTGAGGAAAACCAAGACAAAAAACAGGGCATCAACATTGTGAAGGCCAATCTCAGACATAAAAACAATAAAAGGGTTGGAAAGCAGACGTTTCCTGATGCCAAAATTTGGCTCATTCCATTTTACCAAATCAATACTTTCCTAAAACACATTTCAACACAATGTTTTCTTCAAACTATTCTTCCACATTAAGAACAAGTCTTTAGACTGAGTTGTTATTTGCTAAATTATCAGTGGAATATGAATAAAACTGTGCCTTGCAACCTCTTCCCTCTTCCACCTGCTACCACTATTAATGATTACACTAATTAACCCCTTATTGTACACCAAGGATGTCCTAGGCATTATGTAAAGTGCTGGACAACTTTACAGGGCTTATGACAACCAAACTTCACAGTAGGAGGTTCCATCTTACAGATGAAATTTAGGCCCAAAGACTGTTCATTGACTTGCCCAAACTCACAATTATTAAATACAACTGTAGCTTGACCTTGAAAGTCAAATCCTCGTGTTCATAATCTTGAATGTGGTGATGGTTTCACAGGTCTATACATGACACAATTTACCAAATTGTACACTCTAAACATGTGCAGTTATTGTATGACAAATATACCTCAATAAAGATGTAGGGGGAAAAAAGAAGTCAAATCCTCTTGGCCACCAATTTATAGCATCTGATTTATAACACGAATTTATGACACTTCTGATCAACTATTCCCCATATTCTCTTTTTTTGTGTGGCAAAATCTTTTATTGCTGCGATCCCCTTGGTGCCCCACATTCTCATTTGAAAATGTTTGTACTGGATAGAAAAGCGCAATAAAACTTTTTTTTTATATTATTTTTTTTTATTGTGATATTGAGGGGTACATTTAAGGGTTAGGTACACAAATATGTCTCAATCAGGAACCCTTGTTTGTAAGAAGTGTCCCCCCATCCCCAGAGAGGTATTTACTGCCATTAATTGCTTCCCCTATCCCTCCCACCCCCTCATCGTTTCCCACCACTGTCAGTCATTTTCTTGTGGTAATACATTGGGTGATCAAGGTCTACTATATGAGCGAGAACATGTGATACTCAGTTTTTTGTTTCTGTGAGAGGTCACTCAGTATTATAGACTCTAGTGATTATATGTTTTATAAATAAGAAAACTGAGGCACAGTTAAAGATTTCACACAGCTATCAGAACAAGGTTTTAAACCAAGGTATCTGAGTCCTGAGCACTTCATCCCTCTGCTAATATTTTATTTATCCTAAGATATTATATTATGTTTCCATCTATAGAATCAGGAATCCTAAATTTTAGTTAGTGTTTCACTAACTACATTATATCAGGAAATGTATTAATTGTCTTCCTGACCTAATTTGCTCAAAGAAAATGTCTAAGTAATTGTACAAGGGAAATGTTATTAATAAAATAATTGATTAATTAATGTTAATTCATATGTATCAGTATGTGTCTATTTGACTATTTTCAAGATGAAATATATGTAGACTCTCAACAGAGAAAACAGAAAAGTACAAATTATGTGTGCATGTGTAATTTACTCCTATCTATTGTATTGTATTCCTCTTTATTATACATAATATATGTTATATGTTTATGTAGAAAATATAGACTTCTATCAGTTTGTCTCACTTTAGCATACTGGCCCTACATTGACTTAGAAAACCCTTTATCCCCTAATAGTTAATATTTATATAATGCTTTTCATGTGCAAGGCACAGTCATGTGCCAAATAAAATGATACGTACAAAGATAAGGTAATTTAATCTTAATAAAATTCTATAAGCAAAAGTAGTTATTACTATATTTGACATGTAAGAAATCAAGGTTCAATGATTTACTCAAGGTCACTTAGTAAAGAAACAGAAGCTTAGAATTTTAGAAGGTTAGAAGCTGAGAAATGTATTTCTAGTTTACTCTTTTCACTGTTATGCTATACTAGATCTTAAATAAGACTAGTTTATTTTTTCTATAGCTTGCATGCACAATCCTAGAGTTAAAGGACCAGCAATAAAGATCAAATAACTTTTATTATTGAAAAGGCTGTTACTGGAAAAATTGACTTCAGTGCAGAGCAGAAACAAACTCTCATTATGATAATGATTCTAACCCAAAATGTACACTCATTCATTTTATCATTAGATCACCTGAGGCCTGTCCACATGGGCATAGGCCAGGTAAATCCTATATCATGGAAGTAGTGTAGAATGCAGAATGCCATTGGTACCCAAACGTAAAAAGAGAAGAGAAGGGCTGAGTTATTTATGCTAAGTTTCTACCAATAAATATGTCATATCGAGGGGGAAAGACCAAGATTGCAGCGTGAATGGGAAATCACACCACCTAGAAAGTAGAGGTAATAGGAAAGCCTGATCCTCTGTAAATTCTCTTATGAAATGCTAGCGATTAAAAGGACAGACATTGAAAAATTACTGGCAAAAAGAACAGTAAAATTAAAGCTTATTTTCAAAATATGTTTGCTTAGCTTTTGAAATTATTTCAGACTTAAAGAGCATTACAAAAATAGAGAGAATTCTGAATACACTACACCCAACTTCTCTTAATGTTAAAATCTTAACTAACCACAATACAATTGCCACAAGGAATTAACAATGTTGTATGTTATTGAATATATACTACAAATTTCATTTGGTTTTCTCTAGCATTTCCACTAAGTCACTTTACTGTTCCAAGATCCGATTCAGGATCTTAGCATTAAATTTTCATGACTCCTTCATCTTATCTAATCTGTCAGAATTCCTCAGTCTTTCCTGGTCTGACTGTAGGTACCCAGCTAATAGATAACAGAATGTAAGACACATTTTCTACATATACTATACACTGAAAATATTACAGTAGATAGCGCCTTAAATTATAACTGGCAGATAGTACATAGTAACTGGTATAGTGGATTTCTCAAATAATCATTAATAGCAATATTATTACTTAAAATGTAAGCTTTAAATTTGCTGACATCTTTTTTTTTTTTTTTTTTTGTTCAGCCTTCCCTCATCTCATCCATAATACACACCTCATCCTGGGTTTTTTGTTTGCTTGTTTGTTTGTTCCTTTGTTTGGTAAATCATCCTGATGGCTTTGGTCCCCCCATGCTTTTTACTTTCACGTTTCTTCATTATTACGGAGGCCTTGCCATTTGGATATTATTAGACACAACACATAATTTTGTGAAATTTAAAATTTCTATTCTATGGTTACTTATTTTCCAAGATATGCTTTTTCTATGTAATTTCAGGATATTTTTCACTTTTCCTTATTTTGTGCAATTGTATAGTTTTTAAAATTTTTTAAATTTTACTTACTTATTTGGGCTTTGTTATATTCCAGATATTTTCCTTGATCATCCTAACACAAGCTGAACTTTCTATGATTGCAGAAGGTTACTGAATTGCTCATACTGCCAATTAATCCTTCTTTTTTAATATAGTTTATTTAAAAGTAAATTAGAGAGAGAAAGAGAAGGGAGAGAGAAGATTCACCTCCCCCAAGGTGGGGGAGGGGCGCCAATTAATCTTTCTGATTGATGTTCATTTATTCTTTCCAGAATGTCTTGTGTAAAATAAGAGAAAATAAAGAACAACATTTTACTGTTATAATTCTCTGACATTTTGGAGTTGTTATTTTTTTAAAAGTGCCTAGCATAAATTACCCAAAACACTCAGTGTATGTCTTGAAGTCAAATGTATATTTTCTTGGGATATTAACATAGTTTTCAAATGCTCAGTTTCTAGCTAATACATCTATTGTTCATAAGGAGTAGCATAATTTCTTGTCTTTGTTGTATAGTATACTGACAGGCAGAAGAAGAAAAAGAATGAAAAGAGGAAAGAGAAGGTAAAGGAGGAAGAGAGGAAAAAAGAAGAGTGACGAAAAAGGAAGAAGGCAGGTAAGAAGAGGAGAAGAGAAGAAAAATAAACAACTATCACATTCATTACTATTATAATTTATCTTGTATTTTGTTTCTCACCCAGCTGTTCTGTGTGGCAGCATATTCTAAAATATGATGTATGCCATAAGACAGTTTCTTTCTAGTTCATTTTGCTGCTTGCTATTCTGATGTTTTATCTTTGTGTATATAGCAAAGCATAAAAGAAGCTTGTTGAATTGGAGGGAAAGGTCTCTTCTCTGGTCAGGAGAAGACTATCAACCATTTGAATGGGGAAGGATTTTTCAATCGTGTGGATTATATTAGTCATGTGTCATTAAGTAGAAGACTGGCAGTGAAAATGAATAACACAATATCTCATATTTTTCCACACAATTTCTGTTTCATGATTTAAATTTGGCGTAAGGGATCAGAAGATAGCCTGATCAGTGTTGGCCAATTCAATTCTGTGACAAAAGATGGTTAGCAGCCGATTGGTGCATTGTTTTCATGGTGTAGAGTTATTAAATAAAGCATGTGTGGAGTCAATAACTACAATTTCTAGCCCATTTTGTGCTGTTGCAGGCCCATGCGACTGAGTTCTGTGTAATAAAATATTAATAGAAATTTTATACTCTATTTTTAGCCTTGGCTTCTAACAATCTCCTGGGTGAACTCTCACTCTCTTCTTTCTCCATTTGCCAGCTAGACCTTGATGGATCTATTTTACCTTAGAAGCCACATTTTGAAAATGGCAAATTATGAAACGGTATTTTGAAAAGTCAGCTTGAATACCTGAATAATTTTGTAGAACAATCCCTTCCTCCTTTTCTGCTTTGTATCTCCAACCAGTTACTTTTGTGGAAAAGGTAAACTTAAATGATACAAAACCTCAAGTTTTTCTGTTACAGCATCCAGTACTGCCTTAACAAATTTAAGTACCATTTGTCTTAATATTAGCTGAGATTATACTTGTCTTAGTCTGTTGGAACTTCTGTAATAAAATATCATAAACTTAGTAGTTTATAAACAGCAGCAATGTGTTACTCACTGTTCTGGAGCCTGGGAAGTCCAAGATCAAAATGTTGGCAAATTCGGTATCTGGTGAGGGTCCTCTTTCTTGCTAGTGGTGCCTTCTTGCTGTATCCTCACAATGCAAAATGGAGAGACGCTCTCTCTCAGACCTCTTTTACAAGGGTACTAATTCTATTAATATGAGCTCTTCCTTCATGGCCTAATATTCTCCCAAAGGCTTGCCTCCTAATGCTATTTCATTGGGGAATAGGTTACAACATAGGGATTGGAAGGCATGCAAATACTCAGACCACAGCAACCCTCAATTTCATGGACTAAATTTTCTATCAATCCGAATATGTTCTGTTTTTATATATTTTTGTAAGGTTTTCATTTTATTTGTCAGATCAGTGGAACATTGAAAGGAGAAGAGTTTTCAGGGACTGAACCAGAAACTAATTTTAGTACTAAGGCCTACTAAAGTGCATATAAGTTATTATAATTAAACTTTATACAGTAGCTAACTAAATTCTGCTGGAGACACTTCTAGCTCCAATCTGTGTATTTGCAAAAACAATAAAAAAAATTTTTAAGTTGACTAAGATGATATATTGTGTGAAATAAAGATTAATCTCAATAGTAAAGACCAAGAGGGAAAAAAATGGAAGAAAATAAACAAACTACAAAGACTTCTTATAAAATTAGGCTTAAACTATTTGCACAGAATATTAGATTGCAGATTACAAATTATCATTGCCTAAAATCACTTAAGAAAAATATTTTCTCCCTTTTTGCCGCATCTTTTCCAGCATGTGTTGTTTTTGAGTTATTGATGATGGCCATCTTGACTGGAGTTAGGTGGTATCTCAGTGTGGTTTTAATTTACATTTCTTTAATGACTAGTGAGGCTGAACATTTTTTCATGTATCTGTTGGCTGCTCATATGTCCTCTTTTGAGAAGTGTCTATTCATATATTTTGCCCACTTTGTAATGGAGTTGTTTGAGTTTTTCCTTTTCAGCACATTTGAGTTCCTTGTAAATTTTAGATGTTAGGTCTTTGTTAGAAATACAGTTGGCAAATATTTTTTCCAAGTCTGGGGGCTGTCTCCCCACTCTCTCAATGGTTTCTTTGGCTTTGCAGAAGCTTGTCAGTTTGATGAGGTTCCACTTTTCCATCTTATCTCTTATAGTACAGCCTCTGTGGCAAACAGTGTGGCGATTCCTAAAAGATCTAAAAATCGACCTCCCATACAACCCCACAATCCCCCTACTGTGACTATACCCGGAGGAACTCAAATTACTCTATGAAAAAGATAACTGCACATGCATGTTTACTGCAACATTATTTACAATAGCAAAAACATGGAACCAACCGTGCTGCCCATCGAAAGAGGATCGAATAAAAAAAAAATTAGGTACATATACATGATGGCATATAACACAACCACAAAACAGGACAAAATTATGAACTTTGCAGCAACGTGGATGGTATTAGAGGCTATAATACTGAGTGGTCTGTCACAGAAACAAATAACCGAGTGTCACATGTTCTCACTCATAAGCAAACCTCGAACAACTATCGTAATACTATAAGAAAGGGATTGGCAGTAGTGGGAAACTGCCAGGGGAGGGGGAGGCACAACGCATCAACAAGGGTACCTGCATTTGTATACCTAGCCCTGAATTGCACCTTAAAAAAATTTTTTTTAAATGAAAAATATTTGTTACTTAGTGCTATGTAGACAAATTATATTTTATGTCAACAACAACAAAAACAGAAAATGTGTTTAGTATGCAAGTTTCTACAATGTATTAAGGAATATCTACTTAAAGATTTCAGTCAATATACTGAAGGGTGACTCAAAATCAAGAATTTAATATGGGAAATGTATATTGTTTGTGATTTATTGATATTAAATAGACGGAATCATGGTAAAATGATGAATAACAACAACTTACAGAATTTAATATTGAATCAAAACATTGCTGAAAATAATTACTTGATGAAATCACACTGTTATAATAGCATAGAAGATGTATATTCAGGATGCAATTAGAATATCTGGAAAAAATCTAAAATTAGAGACAGAAAAAAATAAAATCATCAATTTTCTACTAAACCAGAAGCCAAAATGTATTGATTAGTTTATAAAATATTGTTTTTGTTAACCTTAATGTAACTGGCTTGTAACATAAATTATTAAATTAATAAAGGATATAAAACAATCAGAATTTTAAAACTTTTTGAGTTGGAGTCTCACTGTCGCCCAGACCGGAGTGCAGTGGCCGCTGGAACTACAGGTGCGCGCTGCCACGCCTGGCTAATTTTTTGATTTATTGTAGAGATGAGGGTTCTCCAAGTTGTCCAGGCGGGTCTCGAAACTGCGGGCGCAGGCAATACCACTTACCTCAGCCTCCCAAAGGCGCGGGATTACAGGCTGAACCACCCAGCCCGGCTAAAATTTTAAACCTTTAAGACTATATCTGAAACACGGAAACAACAAAGAAAAAACATCAATAAGTAAATAAGTAAATAATTTTGAATGAATCAATTATATACAGTTATACATATGTACTCTGATAGTATAAGCACATATGTACCTGTATAATTACATACATAGTTACAATTAGTTTAAACACATTCATATTATGCAAATTATTTTGCATAGTGTGTGTGTGTGTGTGTGTGTGTGTGTGTGTGTGTGTGTGTGTGTGACAGGATATTTGTTTAGGTCATTTGTCATTATGTAAAATTTGATACCAAGGCAAATCTTGGTGTTATATCTCTCCCCATTTCCCCTGTCTCCTTCACATCTCATAACTTACAGAGAGGGCAAGACAGAGACGGGGAGTAACTGAGAGAGAAGCAGAGTTTTAACACAATATTCAAGGAATCAAAACATTTGAATTTTTTTTTCTTAAAATGCATACAAAATCAGAAAGTATGTATGTTGAAAATGATATATCAATAGAAATATTTTGTTCCCAATATTGTACAAATTTTCCACCCTAATATTGAATTGGAGCTCATAAATATTATGTAGCCTCAAGGTCCAGTTACCTGGTTCTATGGTAATCATTTCAAAGACTTAGAGAAAAAACTGACCATGCTCTGCTAAAAACTGGGCAAGTAACACCAAGTGAGAGCTTTGAATGTTAATACCAATGGTTTAGATTTTGCTCTTTCTCATGATGTTTCTGACCACCACATCTTGGCCTGAGAACAATATGAACACAACATTCACATTCATTGCAATCCACATTCATTTTGAAAGACAGCAACATCTTGAGATTCTCCTAATTTGGGATGAAAGACTAGAGATTGTAATGAAGGCAATTGGTACAAACATCTTTATTTCCCAAGTTAATAAACTTTATACTTTTTTTTAACATGTATCACTAGAAGGTATTTATTTCATAATTAAATGGACTAAAAAGGTTGACAAGAAGTACACAGCAAGTTTACCTTTTAATAATATAGAATTTTGAAATTTCTCTCAAATGATTTTTTTTCAGCTTTTATGTTACCATAGATATGAAGAAATAAAATTCAAAATTTATACAAGGAACTTGACAGAAACTCATTTTTCTATCTATTCATTATAGATATACCAAATAAAACAAAATGACATAAAGAACCTAAATAATATAAGTAATTAATAAAGATGACCATACATGCAGAGAATATGTATATTTTTAAATGTAAAATATGATATTTAAAAATATTACTGAAAAATTAATACACACAGCATATGTAATCATACACAAGCGTGTACACACACGAACAACAGCAATAACAGCTGCACCAGTAAAGTGGGCTATAAAAAAGCAGAAATAACCAAATGTAAAAATTGTAGGGTCCATCTGTTATAACAATGTGCCAGTGTTTTTAAAGTAGATAGTTTTAATATAACTATTTAAAAAACAGTAATATCATGTGGGTATGCATATTGAGAACTAATGCATTTACATATGTTTCCATATATACATATGCATGTAATATATAATATTGTACATGTACATGAATACATACAGAAATGGATGGTAATTCATCAGAATGCTAGTTTTTTTTCTTCATGTTCTCTGTAACCATTACAGTTTGATCATTCTCTTCAGAAACCACAGTGAATGAGAAGAATCAATGTTTCTTTTTCTATGTCTGCATTTTTACAACCTGTATAAAGTCCTCCAATCACATGACAAATGCAGATAGATTAGTATATGTATTTCTCCCCACTCCAAACTGTTGTACAATTCAAACCCAAAGGGAGAAATGTTTTCTTACATTAAAAAGAAGAAAAACACTAAATAAAAAGCAAGAGCTAGTTAGAATGATTGAATGTCATCACAATGTAGTCAGTTTCTCCACATGAGAACATATGAAAAATGTTTCATCAAGAAACAAATCTTCAAATATATATGACTTATTCTTTAAAATTTCTAGTATTTATTTCTCTTTAATAGCTCTGAAGTTGAGAGCACAAATAGGACTAGACACTCTTTAAATCTGATAGATTAATTATCCATATTAACGAAAAATGCAAAGCATGATTATTATAATCAATCAAAATATAGATATATAAAAAGTTAGTACCCTCTTACTACACAATTTTGCTTCTATGGTATATAAACAATGATAGGAACTCAATGTGCAGACCATCCATTTTTCTTTATGTTTATAGAAACTTATTAACATATTCAGAGTCTTTTTTGTGATTTTGTTGTTTTGTTGTTAATATTTATTTCCAAAGCAATTCATCTTACATTATTGCTCTTCAACTTAGAATTTTCACTGCATATAGAGACAATTAATAACTGCACAATAAACATAATTAGTCAAATAGTTACTGTGGATGAATATTGAGGTTGTTCCTTTGCTTAAGTAAACCAAGTATTTCAATTGTAAACATTTATATATCCTTACTGCTGATTTTTTTATCTCTGTGGAACAATTCACTAGTATAATTTTCAAATAGAAGGAAAATAAATTCATAAATATTTTTAATGTATAAAAAGCTTGAGAAAAACAGAAAATAAAGTTAAAAGGGTTAGCAGGTCCAAATCTTGTAGAAACTTATTTCCAACTTGAGGAATTTGCTTTATGCTATGTGCATGGAGAATTCTATGGGGGAATTTAGGCAGTAAATCTACATAAATAAATATATTTACCTAGAACACCATGGTTGTAGTAAAGCAAATCAATAAAAGCTCATAATTTCCTCATCATTATGGGTACATTTCTGTACTGAACTGACAGTTTTTTTTATGGTCTCCTGCACTGATTATAGCATATCTATTATATGAATGACAAACTCCACTCTCTTTCTTTGGTTTTCTAATGGTTCTTCTTACTAGGTTTTCAGATTCTTGCATCACTGAACCATCACACAGGGCAGCACATTTTGCGATGCTCTGTAAACATCTGCTTGGTGAGTGTTGATCTGAGGACACCTAGAAGATAAAATCAAAGATAACTGTAATATCAAATAGTTATACAGATAATTGGACTTCAATGCTGACTAAGTGAAATTTGGTGGGAGGTAAGACTTTTGTGTAACTAACATTTTTAAATAACATTCAAGATTTTTTTGACCAGAAGGAGACAGATATAATATGATGGAGAATATGGCTTTCAGCTTTGAGGAGACCTAGTATGTTATTTATTTCTTTATTTATTTTTATTTTTATTTTTTATTTTTTTTTGAGTTGGAGTCTCACTCTGTCGCCTCTGTCTGGGCGACTGGAGTGCAGTGGCCGCTCCCAGCCACCGCAGCCTCGACCTGCTGGGCTCCGGCGATCCTTCCGCCTCAGCCTTCAAAGTAGCTGGAACTACAGGCGCGCGCTACCACGCCCGGCTAATTTTTTGATTTATTGTAGAGATGAGGTCTCACCAAGTTGCCCAGGCGGGTCTCAAACCCGCGGGCTCAGGCAATCCACTCACTTCAGCCTCCCAAGGCGTGGGATTACAGGCTGAGCCACCGGGCCCAGCTAGTATGTTATTTATGGAGGCAACAAATACGGCACAGAAAAAAAGGTTGGACATCTGTTCTAACTACACATATTATCATGCAGTTTAACAATTCTCTTCCTCCCCAATTCTCTTTTCCCAATCTCACTAAAGAGCACCAAAATAGACCAAAGTGTTCAAATTAAAATTTCAGAAAATTACTTCTTTTTCCTCACCCTTTTAGCTCTCACACTAATAAAGTGAACATTGCCAGGCTCGGTGGCTCAGCCTGTAATCCCTCGCTTGGGGAGGCTGAGGTGGGTGGATTGCCTGAGCCTGAGGGTTCGAGATCCGCCTGGGCAACTTGGCGAGACCTCATCTCTACAATAAATCAGAAAATTAGCCGGGCGTGGTAGTGCGCGCCTGTGGTTCCAGCTACTTGGAATACTGAGGCGGAAGGATCGCCGGAGCCCAGCAGGTCGAGCCTGCGGTGGCCGGGAGCGGCCACTGCACTCCTGTCTGGGCGAAATAGTGAGAATTAAACTCAAAAAAAAAAAAAAAGTGGACATTAATTCACTCATTTATCCATGACACAATTGCTAGTAAAGTAGTATAAGCCATCACTTCCTCTCACTTGGACTACTATAGCATTCCCACATGAGAACTTCTTGCTGCTGTCCTTGTCTTTCAATTCATTCTGTCTATTCTCTGACTCTCCTTTGCTTGATATATCCAATCCTGTTGGCTCTTATATGACTAGCGATTTGTTTCTCTTTTTTATTATTTTACTTTTAAATTAAAGATGCCCTTCTTAATACAGTTTTATTTCATTTCAAGTGGCCAAAACCAAAAATCGTTTTATTTATGGCATTTGAATATTGCACAAATCTTGCTTTGGGTAAACATTTCAGATCCTGGGATTAAAAATAAATTATTAGACTCCTAAACTGTTTAACCCTTAATGGCTTGCTTTTTAAAAAGCAATTTTGTTGAGGTATAAATGTAATACTATAAAAATCACCTGTTTTTAGTGCATGGCAAGTCTTAGTAAATTTACAGAGTTTTGCCACAATCACATCATTCCAAAAGATCCTCTTGACCAATTCTAGTCAATCTTAGTTTCCATCCCTATTCTAGTTTGCATTCAGTCAGCATAAATTTTCCTTCTGGGGACATGTCATATAAATGAAGTACTAAAATATGTAGATTTTTGGTCTAAAATAATGTTTCTGACCAGTAGTACATTTTTTAAAATTTCAGAATAGTGTTTTGTATGGCATGAACAGGTATGATATGTATGGTATGTATGTGTAGTATGAACAGATGTATGCATCAACCTACTATCAACAGGTTTTTTGAACCAGTTCTTGTATGCTATGAACAGGTGCATACAAGTCTTTTTCATTTTTCATGGATAGAAAGCTAAAAGTAGAACCACTGAGTCATATGTGAAGTTTATGTTTAACTTTTTAAAACTGCCAAACCATTTTCCAATGTGTTTGTATTCCTTTACATCCCACCTATCAGTGTATGAGGATTCCAATTCCTCCATATTCTTGCCTATGCTTTCTTTTATTTGATTAATCTATTCTAGTAAGTGTTAAGTAATATCATATTTTGGTTTTATTTTGCATTTCCCTAATGACTGGTGTATATTTGTATACTAATTGGCCATTCTTATATATTATATGATGAAATATTTAATCAAACATTTCATTCATATTTGTCTTCTTATTGAGTTGCAATCGTTTCTTTCAATATTCTGCCTGTAGGCTCTTTGTCAGGTATATAATTTTCACATATTTTCTTCTGCTTTGTGGTTTGCCTTTTAATTTTATTTCTCATGTCTTTTTCTTTATTTACTTTATTTTATTATAAAGATGGGGGGTACAAGTCAGGATTAGGTACATGAGTAATCTATGGCAGATGAAGTTTGGGCCTTCAAGGTCCTCACCTCCCCTGGTTAAGATCAGGTACCCTCAGTAGTGCTATGTGCCTGCCCCCTGCCCCACAGTGTCTTGTTACGGCCAATTCCTCCTTCGTAGTATTGTGATAACTGTTCAGGACCTACTTTCGTGTAAGAATATGTGGTATTCAATCCTTTGTTTCTGTGATAGATCACTAAATATGATGGATTCTAAAACCATCCAATTTGCTGCAAAGTAGATGGTTTTGTTCTTCTTTATGGCTGTGTAATATTTAGCAGGATCGCTTGTCCTTTTAACTGCAAAAGTTTTAATATTGATAAATTTCAATTTATCTTGCATTATTGTTGTTGTTTTATGGATCCTGCTTTTGGTGTCATATCTAAGAACTCTTTTCCTGATACAAGGTATCAATTATCTAATTTTATTCTGGAAATTCTATAGTTTCAGCTTTTGCACTTAGAGCTACTTTGAATAACTCTGATGTTTAGTGTGAGGTAAATATATAACATATATAGAGAGAGAGATTTATTTTGCATGTAGATATTCAATTGCCCCAGCAATTTGATGGAAAGGTTAACCTATCTCCATTGATTTGACTTGACATCTGTGTCAAAAATCAATTGACCATGCATGTAAGAATGTGTTTCTAGACTGTCAATCCTGTTACATTAATCTATTTGTGTATCTTTAGCCCATTATCACATTACCTTGATTTTTGTAGCTTTATGTTACATTTTGAAAATTTGGAGATATAAAGTCTCTAACTTCATTTTGTTTTTTAAAAAATATTTTTATCTATTATGAGTAATCTGCATTTCCATGTAATTTTTAGATTAAGCTCGTAAATTTCTGCAAAGATATATAATGAGAATGTGATAAGAATTGTGCTGAATTTATGGATTAATTCAAAGAAAATGGTTATCTTAACAATATTAATTTTTAAAATCTATATTTATGAAATATTTCTCCATATGAAATATCTCACCGTTATTTAGGTTCCCTTTAATTTATCC
>CAUYQG010118908.1:0-28361 GCA_963574415.1 Tarsius wallacei | reverse complement strand
GTTCATTGGGTTTTTTTGGGTTTTTTTGAGTTGGAATCTCACTCTGTCACCCAGACTGGAGTGCAGTGGCACGCTCCCGGCCACCGCAGCCTCGACCTGCTGGGCTAGGCGATCCTTCCGCCTCAGCCTTCCAAGTAGCTGGAACTACAGGTGCGCGCCTCCATGCCCGGCTAATTTTTAATTTATTGTAGAGATGAGGTCTCGCCAAGTTGCCCAGGCGGGTCTCGAACCCGTGGGCTCAGGCAATCCACTCACCTCAGCCTCCCAAGGCGCGGGATTACAGGCTGAGCCACTGAGCCCGGCTCCATTTGTTTGGTTTTTGAGTCAGGGTCCCATTCTGTTACCCAGGATGGAGTGCAATGGCACAATCATGGCTCATCACAGCCTCAACCTCCCGGGGTCAGGCAATCCTTTTACCTCAGTCTCCCAAGTAGCTGGGACTACAGGCCTGAGCCACCACACCCAGATACTTTTTTGATGTTTTTGTAGAGATGAGGTCTTGGTATGTTTCCCAGGCTGATCTTGAATTCCTGGTCTCAAGCAACCCCCCTGTCTCAGCCTCCCAAAGTTCTAGGATTGCAGGTGTGAGTCACTGTACCCAACTGTACCCATTGTTTTTAAAAGTTGACATTTCTGCAGTGCGACTCCATAAATAAGAATACCAATACTTTTTATAATGAAATAACACACAAAATGTTCTAGATCAGGCACGACCAGATTTTTAAACGCAAGGTGCAATGTGTTCTTGGAACCTCATTCCCATTCCTCAAATGAGGAAATCTAGGCTCCAAGCGTTTGCATGACCAGCTTCAGGCCACACAGCTAGTGAGTGAAGATGGAATTTGAACTCAGACTGCAAATCCCATTCCTTTTCAGTGGAACTGATCTCTACCATCTAAGAACAAGCTATCTGTTCTCATTTTTATTGCCCATCAGGTCCCATCTCCATAACTCATTACACAAACATGTTTATGTTACTACAGTGGAAGCAACATAGTCACCTGGCTGTCTAACTTCTGGGGAACAGGAAGTAGGCCAGCTCTTCTGAGACGCAGAAGATATGTTGTGGCGTCTGTCTGTGAGAAGGTTCTCCTTGGCAGGTGCTGCCTTTGTGTGCAACTGTCATTAGTGCGGCTGCTTCTAGCACCACAGTGATGTCGTCTTGCAGAAGCTTTCCCTTTGATCTTCCACCACCGGCTGCTCTGCCGACACCAGTTCTCAGCTTACATGCCACGTCCTTTGAAAGGCTTTCTCTGTTCCCCTGCCACTCCCTGTTCTTTATAGCACTTTTTTACAGCAATTAGTAATTATGGATTTATTTGTTTATTGCTTCTTTTCCCCATGACACTGTAAACTCTCCAAAGGTAGGAAGCCTGACTGCTTTATTCAGCAGCGTTTCCCAGCCCTTGTGGTGCCTGGTACAAAGTAGCAACTCCATAAACGTGAATAGGATAGACGGATGGGTGTCTCGGTAGATGGGTGGGGTGGGTAGTGGGTGGGTAGGTGAGTAGGTGGGAGGGTGAATGAGTGGGTGGGAGGATGAATGGATACATGGGTTAATGGATGGGAGGGTGGGTGGGTGGATGGAGAGGAGTATGGGTGGGTGGGTGCGAGGATGGGTGAGTGAGTGGATGGGTGAGTGGATGGGTGGATGTGAGGAAAAAGGTAGTTTGATCGTCTGCTCTAGGGAAGACTGGGTTACTTTTTGAGCCAGGGTATATCGATCTTTCTTTCCTTACAAATAGGTCTGAGATTTGGTGGCCTCCCAAAGAAAATAAGCAGAAACCACAAGGCCAGTCCACTGGGACAGAAGGAGGGAGGGAAGTGACATCTCCTAAGCACTTAAGTGCAAAGCAATGTGTTAGGCACACATTTACTTATTTAACATGAAATGCACTGCATGAGAAAGGCATTATCCTGATTTTCCAAATAAAAAAAGTGAGACTTAGGTTGGTGAGGTTGCCCAAGTTCACATAACAAACAAGTGGCAGAGCCTAGACCTGCAGCTGGATTTGTCATACTTCAAACATTTTTTTTTAATAAAGCAAATTCACTTTATGTACAAATTCTTTTTTTTTAATTAATCCATACTTACATACAAGAAGGGCTCATATTTTAAGTGTGCAGTTGATGACAATTTAATACGCACTCCCTTGTCTAGATCAAAAACTAGGACATCTTGGCCCCCAGAGACTCCTCTGCACTTTTCCCAGCCAGCATTCCTGCTCTCCCATCCCCTACCCCCAGAGTCCATGGTTTTGACCTCATCAGCATGGGCCCTGCTGCCTGTCTGTAACTTCACATGATGAAATCTTTCCACATGGCCTCTTCTGCGTGGCCTCGTGTGTCTGTAAGACTCATCCATGTTGCTGCCTACAGCAGCCATCCATCTTTTTCATCGCCGAGTTATGTTCGATGAATTAATGAAGTCACAGTCTAGTTATTCTACTGTGAACAGACATTTGCTTTGTTTTCAGTTGTATTGGTAAAGTGCCCTGGAGGTTCTCGAACACGTATCTTCAAGCGAGAGTGTCTTTCCATCAGGTGCACACACAGAAGTGGAACTGTGGGTCACAGCATGGCAGAAGGGCTTTGATGCTACTGTTACCCGTGTATTGCCTACACGACAGCTGAATTCCAACCCCGCCCAACCCTGCTTATCTTTAAGAAGCAGAAAGGCCTGCAGACAGAAGCTCCCCTCTTGACCAGACCAGCTAAACGAGGGGGAACAGTTTAAGGTGGCAACCCACTGGCCTCAGAAGATCCTCTAACCTCAGTACAACGTGCTTTCTCTACTAAAGGACACAGCCCTCGGTAGCCAGGACAGGAAACATAGGACCAAAAAGGGAAGAGAAGGGGGGTAATCTGAATTCTGGAAAATCTCCACCCATTCCTTGAGAAGACACAAGTATTCCTCTCCTTGCATTTAATGTCCAATCCTTTCATTAAAGAAACCCTCTATTTTGACCCCCTCACCCCTCATCCATGAGAAGTTGATTTTCGAGCCACATTCCTGTTTCTCCATTCTATGGCCATAGAACTAAAGCCTGCTGTTTGACCCTCACTGGACGGGAAGGAATCCCATTTCTGGGACAAAGCCAACCTTGTCAGTAATGCTGCCACACAGTTTTTCAAAGTGATCACATCCATCTACACTCTCACCAGCAATGTAGGGAGTTCCCGTTGCTCTTATCCTTGACATGCCTGTCTTTGATGTGGCTATCGTCAGTCCTTCTAGCTGTAGGGCACTCTGGGGGAGGTAGGCCATTCCTCTATGAACTTTACTTGGAGCCTTAGAGTGGGTCATAAGCCCTCAGAAAGAGAAAAACCACAAGTTTTCTTCTGGTTTTAGATGAATCTGACATGATGTCACCCTCAGATCTCCAGGCTCTCAAGAAAACGAGGCCACCATGTCTGGGCACTGCATAGGTATCTCCAAAGGATAGGAACAGACTCTAGCAACTGGCTCACAGTGGAACTCATGCAGACAGATCCACTGGGAGAGAAGTGGGTCAGAGCCAAGGGGAGGACATTCCCCACTTTGGTCAGAGACACAGAGGCCTCCAGCATGGTGAGGGGAGGAGAAAACCTGGTCAAAGTCTGTCCGTGTTCTGATGTCTTGAACTGGACTATTGGGGCAGAACTATCTTGAGGCTGGTAAGGAAGTATCTACCTTGTGTGGAAGGTCAGATAGCAACAATTGCCACCATAGTCACTGCTTTTGGGGCACTTTCTATGTGTCAGACACAGGGCTTTATGCTTCAGAGAATGCAGTGGTTTGGGTTGCAGGGTTGTAAGTAACAAAAGCAACCTGATTATCAACAAAGATCAGTTTGCTTAAAGGACAGCTCTTAATTTTTAGTCTCCTCCTTGTGTGTGTTTAAATTCACTCCTTGTTATGCTATGGTGAGTAGATGATAATTGCTGTTATTAGCAAATGCCTTTAAGCACACATCCAGTTTTAACACTAAGCCATTCCCTACTTCCACCAACCAAATTCTTCCGAGTGTGTGTGTGGGGGAGGGGGGACTAATTTTCCAGCCACACGGCAGCAAGGCGGGATCTGCTCTACTGGAATCTTTCTGGTGTTTTTCTCACGATTAGATGGGGAGAAAGGCTGAAGAGATGAAGTGTCACTTTCATCACTGCACATCAAGGCACACATGACCCATGTGACGTATGACCGCCGACACTGGACCTCCCTGGCTGAGGTGTCTGGCGAGTCTCTTCCATGTGAAGCTGCTTGCATCCATCCCTCTTCTTCGCTGTGCTCTTTGGAAAGATGTCACCACGGTCAGCCTGAGTTTAAGGGTGGGGTGTCAATGCACATTACTTGGAGCTATTCTGCACAGGACAGCTATCGCTTCATTTACTGATTATTCAGTCATCTATATATTAGTATGAACTTATTCATCTCGTATCTTGTGTTACTCAGATTGTTCCAGGTTTGGCCCATGGCACTCTCTCAGCCCCTGCAGCCCTCTGACAGACTCCCAAGGTGTCTTTTTTTGTTTGTTTTTAATCACTTCTGTACTTTCTAGCACTACGAGATGCTCCAGGTCTATCTTGTATTTTTCCTAGAATCAGTCATTGTTCCAAGGAGTTGGGCTAATTTCTGAAGCACTATTTCATGTCTCAACTAAGGAACTTAGCTGAGGGTGGACCTAAGTCATACAGAAAACATTGTCTAGTATGTCTTGGTACAGCCATCCCCGCACCTACACTGTGTGGCAGGGCAGGAACGCTGTGTTCAGACACCACCGCTTGCCCCCCGAAGCACTGCTGGCACTCCTGCCTGCTTGAGATTCAGACAGCCTGTTATCGTCATTCCTCCTTAAACACTGTTATGACAGACATAACAGACAGGCTAATTGCAGACACAAGAAAGCAAACCCACACATCTTAGCTCCAAGTCATCAGTAGCATTGTGTGAGAAGAGACTGATGATCTAGACACTGCTTTTCAAACCAACGTGTGTACACCCCAGGGTACACAGCGGCCAGCCAAGGAGCAGGCAGATTCAAAGCAGTGCTTTGCTGGATTATCAAGTGTCTTTAATATTTGGGGAGGGGGTAGTTATCATTAAAGCTAAAGAGGGAAATCCTATTTTCAATTTGAAAGCAAGTTTAATATATGAAAAAATTACTTAAAAACAAGTGAAGCAAACCAGGCATGGTGGTTCACACTTGTAATCCCAGCACTTTGGGAAGCTGAGGTGGGAGAATAGCTTGAGGCCAGGAGTTCCAGACCAGCCTGGGCAACACAGTGAGATCACCGTATCTACACACACACACACACAAAATTAGCGGGGTATGGTGGCTTGCACCTATAGTCCCAGCTACTTGGGAAGCAGAGGCAGGAGAATTGCTTGAGTCCAGGAGTTGAAGGCTGCAATGAGCCGTGATTGTGCCCCTGCACTTGCTATGGGTGACAGAGCAAGACCACAACAGAGAGAGAGAGAGAGAGAGAGAGAGAGAGAGAGATTGATAGAGAGAGAGAGAGAGAGAGAGAGAGAGAGAGAGAGATTGATAGAGCTGGCCAAGCCACATCTCTGTGTTTGAAGGGTTCTCTGTCACAGGCGATTTGCTGCAAAGTTTAAGAAATGTTGATAGGGTTTTTTATTTTAAAGATGTGAAGTACAATTCAGGGCTAGGTGCATAAGTGGCCATTGTACAGGTAAAGTGTGGGTATCCTTATTGATGTTATGTGCCCCCTCCCTCCCCTGGCAGTGTCCCACTACTGCCAAACCCTTTCTTATAGTATAATGACAAATGTTCAGGGCCCGCTTATGAGTGAGGACATGTAGTACTCAGATCTTTTGTTTCTGTGATAAACCACGGAGTATTACAGACTCTAAATCCATCCAAGTTGCTGTGAAGTTCATAATTTTATACTTCTTTATGGCTGCATAATACTTCATTGTGTATATATGCCACATTTTCTTGATCCAGTCCACTTTGATGGGCAGCACGGTTAGTTCCATGTTTTTGCTATTGTGAGTAATGCTGCCATAAACATGCGTGTGCAGGTAACTTTTTTACCAAGTGATTTGAGTTCCTCAGAAGGGGGATTGCGGGGTCATATGGAAGGTCGATTTTTAGATCTTTTAGGAATCACCACACTGTTTTCCACAGAGGCTGTACTAGTTTACACTCCCACCAACAGTGTAGAAGTGCTCCCTTTTCACTGCATCCTCTCCAGCATCTGCTGTTTTTTGAGTATTGATGATGGCCATCCTGACTGGAGTTAGGTGGTATCTCAGTGTGGTTTTAATTGGCGAGAAATGCTAACAGGGTTTTCTAACGGAAGCTGGCTGGAGTAATAGTAAATTAGCACCCAGTGGTGTATGGTTCTTCAACCAACACTAAAAAAAGGATTGATTGTCCTGTTAGTTTTGCTCTGGGGGGCCAATTCAGGGCCAAAAGGATGGGACTGGCCCCTGAGGGAGAGCATAGCCCTCTCCCTTTTCCTCACTCCCTCCTAAAATGCTGCATGCACACTCTATTCTCTTTTGGAATTTCTTTTTTGTTTTTAATTTTTATTTTTTATAAAGTTGTGGGGTACAATTCAGGGTTAGGTATACAAACGTTGATTATGCAGGTACCCTTGTTGATGAGGTGTGCCCCTCCCTCACCTGGCAGCTTCTCTCAACTGCCAATCCCACCCTCCCCCCCCACAGTTTCCCACTACTGCCAATCCTTTTCGTTTAGCATTATAATTGTTTCAAAGTCCGCTTATGAATGAGAACAAGACATGAATAGACACTTCTCAAAGAAGATATATGGGTAGTCAACAGACACATGAAAAAGTGCTCAGCCTCACTCATCAGAGAAATGCAAATCAAAACCACACTGAAATACCACCGAAACCCAGTAAGAATGGCCATCATTAATAAAACAAACAGCAACAGATGCTGGCGGGATTTCATTGCCAGAGATTTCTCTTGGGCTTCCAAGACTTGATGCTAGAAGTGAGAAGTGCTGCCCTACCTCAGGCAAGCAGGACCGGCTTATTTCTGGACCTCCATCTTCCTGGACCCACTCGATGACCTGTCCTCTGTCCACTTAGGCTTCTCTGCCCTGGGAAGGCTTAGAGGGCAATGTGGACCAGCTGTAAGAATTGGAAAGTATATGCTCTTACTTCTAGTGGGTTGCCTTCTCTTTCTGGAAACTCCCTTTCTCTTGCAGTAAGTAGAAGACCATGTCATGAGTGTAGGCCTAGGAAGATACAGCATAGGAAATCTCCGGCCTCTCTTGGGCCTCAATCTGTTTGTGCAGCTGTAATGGAATACCAGATCCTTCTCACAGTTCTGTAGGCTGGGAGTCCAAGGTCAAGATGCTAGCAGATTCGGTGCCTGGGGAGGCCCGGATTCCTGGTTCATAGATGGTGCCTTCTCTCTGTGTCTCCCCATGGCAGAAGGCACAAAGGAGCCCTCACGGGTCGCTGATAGAAGACAGCACGAATCCTACTCATGAGGCCATCTGTGTGCTCTAATCACCTCTCAAAGGTCTACCTCTAACCACCATCACACTGGGGATTAGGTTTCAACATAAGAGCTTGGGGAGGACACAGTCATTGTCTAACTCATTAGACCTGACTCTCCATACACAGCAAAAGATGTCCTTCAGATGGTTTAATCCAATTCAAAAGAAATTGCATTGAATGTTGGGACAAGAGCCTCGTAGGAATACAAAGTAGGTCTTTCCTTGGTGTGAACTCAGGAACCTAATTCGGGGGTAGGAGCAGAGGCAGGGAGAGGCATGTGTTGACCCAGTTCAAGAATCAGCCAACCGAAATATCAAACTAAAGATAAATTGTTATACTACCCAAGTATTTTGTGCAGACGGAGGTGGTATTTTATAACACTATAAATTGTCAAAGAAATATATATTGTTTCAATAATTTATGCTTTGGGAACTTGCTAGTTTTTCCTTTCTAAATGAAAAATCCAGCAGCTAAACATCTTCTGGGGGAAACAATCCACTTTAAAATGATCAAAGTGTATGAAACCCGTGTCTCAGTGTAAACCTTACGTCTTTATCAGACATTCTCATTTCAATGTATTCTTGTGAGTCTTACTGTGGTTGACAATGTAATACTAGTGAGGTACCTGTTAGAAGGAAGAAAGTCATTAACAGATAAACATTTTTGAACAAGAGGGAAATATGAAGAGAAAGTCTTCATTCCTTGATGAAGAGGTTAAAGGTTTTCTGGGAGTGGTGGTGGCAGTGGTGTGCATACATGTTTGTGAATTAAGCCTTCAACCAAATGACTCAACAAATAGTCTCAACCCATGTGAATTGAGAGATTATGATTTGTGTTCATTCATTCCTATAAAATTAATGGCAAATCAAATGGTAAACTATGTTTGTAGAGATAAGTAAAATAGATTTCAAATAAAATAAATACTGTCTAAATAAAGAAACAATAAACGTGGAAAATCCATAAAATAAACAAACTAAGTATGACCAACACCATGAAGTGGACCCTTCCATCCTGCAGAGCTGCCTGCTGAGACCCTGGGACTTCATCTCCACCTCTGTCTCCTCCCTCCTGAGTTTCCCCTCCCTGAAAGTATGGCAGAAAAGTCATCAAACTGTTTTTTTAAAGAAGATTTATTCTGGAGTAAGTGATTTCATGATGCAACATGGTTTTAAACAAAAATAGAGATCAGTATGAAAATAAAACAAATTATATACATTAAAATATCTTTCCCTCAAAGCATTTCAGAATCATAAAAAATATAACAGAAGAGTCAGGGGTTCAGTTGAGGATAAGAATATGGACTACCCAGAAAACAAATGAGTCTCAGTTCATAATCCTAGGCTCCATATCATACCACCCAAAGCCATTTCTAGGATATCAACAATCTGCATGATTTGCTTTGAAAAAAAAAATTTAAACATAAGATCAAATGAAAGACGTATAATCTTAATGCTAATAGCAAGCATCTCCCATTATTATTCTCTATAAAAGTCACATTAAATAAATATGAAGCTTAAATCAACCCAAAACTTTTCTAGAACTTTTCACACCCTTCACTGTGGTATGTGGCATGGTGGGCAGAGTGAGTGGGACTGGTGAAGAGAAACGAGGAGTCTTAAAAAAATACACCACCTGTGCTCTACTGAAATCCAGAAATAATTTTTTTACAGAGCCTTAATATTAAAAAGTAATTATTATTATAAAATTAGATTAATACTTTTAGTAAGAGGCGAGAGGATGCATGTATCTTCATTCATTTGTTTTGGAATGCCTGCATCCCCATTATAAAAACATGTAATCAGAAGCACTTTCCAAAATATTAGCAGCCCCAAATTTTACTTACGCTATCATACAAAGAAAAAAAGGTTGTAATTACACCTTTTAGAGCATTAGGGTCCTAGAAGAATATTCGGTTCTGTGTTAATTCCTGGTGAATCCTGCCAAGGTGTTTCTTGAACACCATTCACTCTATTTCACAGAATGTGGCGGTAACTGGAAGCTACGGATGGCCCAATCCTCACCTGCATTAGCCATAGCTAATTCAGTTGGACTCACAACGCACCTATCAACACTCCTTGGGGCTGTAACATCTCCAAAAAAAGTTGGATAGAAAGACATCAGCTGCCCAAGGCCACCAGACACCACATGATTAGGCCATCCTACTCTGAGGAGCTGTTCCACCACCAGTGCCAAATAAATCACTGTGCAGATAAAACCTCAGCAAACATTTTCCTGGTTGTGATCAACTTCCTGAACTGAAAACACTGATTCGGTCTCCATTTGCAATTCAGTAACCTTACGTTTAGGATTCTCCTTTCTAGATTAACAGAGGACATTTAAGTTATCATTAGCAACCATGAATGTATCTCCAAAGCTATGCTAATGTCAAAGAATGTCTACTGAAAACCAAATGAAGTATGAGGAAATAAAAACACCCTTCCTGTTACTTCCTGGTGTTCAATAACAGTAACACTAATTCTTACTTTTAAAAAAACCCACAACATAAATGAATGCTAAATGGTTGGATTCTCTGATGGAGCTATGGTTAGCTTGAATACTTTGGGGCTAGCTGGGTGTGGTAGCATGTGCCTGTAGTTCCGGCTACTTGGAAGGCTGAGGCGGAAGGATCACTGGAGTCCAGAAGGTCGAGGCTGTGGTGGCTGGGAGCGTGCCACTGCACTCCAGTCTGGGCGACAGAGTAAGACTCCAACTCAAAAACAAAAACAAAAAAACCCAGAAAACTTTGGGGCTAAATTCCATTGTGCAATACAGGAAATGTCAAGTTATAAGATGAGGGTGTTTCCCACCAAGTCTGTTACCAGACTGTGCCTTCATCAGGCAGCGTGACATTCTTTTCCTCATCCAGAAACCACACTGATGTAGGGTTCTGCCCCCACCATCATGCCCTATCATGAACCTCATGCCATGTGTTAACAGTTCCTCTGTCACACGCCTGTCTTGACTGTCCCTCTGCCCCCTTCGGCCCCTTTGACTCTGATGTGGGCAGCACACACTGGGTCCTTGGTGCCAGCTCCTTGGGATGCAGTTCCATTGAGGCTTGACAGCTGGTCAGTGACCAACATTACATTCCTGGGAGTGGCACCGCTGCCAGGCTCCTCTTCTCCACTTTCTAATTTTATCACCCTTTCAGTGGGCAACTGTTGGCCTCAAGCCACAATTCAGAAAGTTTTCCTGTCTCTGGCATTCCTTTGCTTTCATGCTAGACAAACACATTCATCTGGAAAACACAAATGAACTGGAAAGGGAATCAGTTTTGCAAAGTTAGAATCTAAAAGTGATGTTCCTATTCCTTTAAACACAAGTCTCACGGAAGTAAGATGGCTCCAGTGTAGCATGTCACCCCTCATCCACTAAGCCAGAAAGCAACCAAAACCCAGCCAGAGGCCCTGAACCACAGCCCAGCTCTGGAGACTGGACCATGTTCTTCCTGTGAGCATGTCTATGACACAAGGTCACACACACCCTCTCACCAGGGCCTGGCAATCTTTCACCAGTCCCTGGATCTTCCTGTATCAGGTGAAACTGAATAGATTTCTAGATTCTTCATTATAAGATGTCTGCCTTGTTAGCAGTCACAAGTCACAAAGTTTATAGTTAGAAAAAATGTTGGATGATTGTGAGTAAGATAGGTAGGTAAAGAGAGGCTGACTTGGCTCCTTAATGGAGATCACTGGAATCCAGCTGTCAGGACTTACTAGATCCAGTCTTAGTAAAAATTAAAAAAATAAAATAAGTCTTCTGATTAGTGCTTTTTCCACTATCTTGCATCCAAATAATATTTGGGAAAACTAAACTACCAAACTATATAAATCTGTCCAAAGCAATCCAGTTTTGCCTTGTTTTTAATTTGTCATGACAAGTAGTAAAATGCAGATATTAAGTCTGTGGGGAGTTTTTCTTCATGGACTTTTCAGATATCACATTTTAAGTGTGCTTATTTAAGGAAGTGAGAGTTTGGGTGGAGGAAGCGTCATGTAAATCTCGCTGAAAGTCGACTACCTGGGTATAAACATTAGTCTCCACGTTTTTCAAGATGGAGCACAAGATTGTGACTATGTTGCACTGAAACCGATCCCACAATCCATCAATAAAATCAGGCTCATCTCAGATGTAACTTAATACTTGTACCCCACAAAGTCTGTGAGGATCAAGACAGATGGGCCTGCAAGAGCTGTGCAAACACACTCTACGTTACCATCGTTCATTTGGATGACTTCTTACCATTTCTGATTGCTATGCATGTGAGACAGATTTTCCTTTATTTATTGCAGAATTTCTACTAAATAAATAGCACAGCATATACTAGAAAATTATGGCTACACTTCTTTAACCAAGATCCTTTCATTTCGTGCACAAGAAAAATGTTTTGACCACAGAAGTGGTTTGGATGCAGGGACTGGGATTTTTTACACTGAAAAATGAAAGTACCCTGTTGTACACATGATAGGAAACAGAGGGAAACCGCCTGGCTGAATTTTGGCATTTCTTGGATAACCTGGAGAGTCTGGATCCATACTGACACATTTTAAACCTTGGTTGCATAAGAGCATCCAAGATTCAACACATGACCAGCATGGACACACTCTCACATGCCCTTAGTAACCAGCAGAAACAGCGTGCATGTGATGTTTTTAGCTACACTATCTACCATCTATGAAGCCGCCATTGAAGCTCCCAGATGGAGTAAGCTGTTCTTTCCTCATTCCTTGATTGTAGAACTTACCAAATTTGATTTAAAATACTTTTCTGAACCTTAGGGTCTACTCTCCTAGACTGTGAGCTTTTCAAGGATAGATTTTGAATCTTGTAGCTCCATCATCAAACACTTGGCTGACAGGTAGTGCAAGCCAATGGCATGCCTATCTCTCATCGGAGAGGTTCTGTGCACAGAGGATGTGACTGATTGTCTTCTGTAAGGAGGAGCATCATTTATGGATTTCTTAAAGAAAACAAGACCATGAAGCCTCACTCTCTGAACACACAGCTCAGAAGAACATGCTTATGGTTATTTGTCATTGTAAAGTTTATCAAAGTCTACTTTGTCTTGTGGAAATATTATTTAATATTTTGTATAGTTATTATTAACTATCTTTTGTTTTACTAATGAAGAATAATAGATAGGTTATCATGGAGTTCTGATATGTTAAGTACATCCTTGATAATTTCCAATTCTGAGAACAGTATCAACTAGACAATTATACTAGTTAGGAATATTTGCATACATTAAACTGTCATTTAGAAAGAAGTTGGATACCTTAACAAAGAAATATATTTGCTAGAAATAATTAAAGAGATATATTTTTATTTCAATTCTCTTTTAACTAAGAATATGGAATAATGTAACAAAGTATCTCAAACCAAAATGAAAGCTAACATGGTCTATGAATGTATTTTTTGAAAGAAATGCAGCCCTCTGTATCTGCTGCTTAGAGAATGCCAGCTCTGAAACCTCTTACATACCATCAAAAATGTGATTCTTTTTTTTAAAAGTGTGTTATACTATTTTTCCTTATAATGAAAAGAACACAAACAAGTGAAAACAGTTTGCAAAATAAAATATATACTTGTATTCATAATCCATAAGTACAAACTAACATTTCCAGTCAAAATGTTTTTCTCTTCTGTTTTTGTCTGGTCCAATTATAGTAACACAAATAAATCTTCCTTTCTTGTTTCTACAGCCTTTCTTTAAAAACGTATCCCCATCCATGGTACCATTAGCGCAGGGGTACAGCCTAAGTGGTGTTCCTCTCAAAGACTTCAACCATAAACACAGCTTAGCTAAGGGAGAGCAATCGCCTCTTACAAAACCACCTGTGAGAGTTATGAGGGTGACCTCTACGAGATGTAAGATTGCCAACGTGTCATGAAGGAATTCCATGGCTGCTTATATATGTAATTCTCAAAGAAATGTTTGGGCAATGCCCATAAATCCCACAGGCTGGCAAACCACCTGCCAAGCTTTTCTCTGTCCCAATTTAACATCACTCTGTTGAACCTCTGATGAGTTATGGCCTTACGTGGAGAAATTAGCAACGACATGGAGTAATCCCAACAGCAATTGAGATGAAGGACACCCTCTCACAAAGTTACAGAAATAAGGTGAGTGATGTCATGCCGTTTTGGAGATACCATAGAAAAATTGTTTCTTAATATTAATAAGAAAATTATGCATCAGTGAAAATGCAGGCTTAGAAATATAGTACTGAGAGTTTCCACCCTGATGTCTTTGCTGCTGAGGGAACGTGGAATTCTTACAACTGATCTCTCCTAACTGAGCTTAGTGTTGGATGACGCTGTACAAATAAAAACCCGGGGGGAATACGAAAGATCTGTATTAAATGCCATCCGGTAAAGTATCTGATGGATGGAAGAGAGTCTAATGCATTTTAAATAAATGCATATCATACTATCACATATAGTGAATCTTAGAAAGTTATTACTCAGATGCACAGTCCTTGCAGCGTGGCCACGGCCCTGTGAGGGATGCCGATTTAGAAGCGATTTTCTACTGTACTTGTCAAGTGATGGCACTGCTGTTGTTCAAATTGTAATGTCCCTTCACCTTTGGTACATTCAAAGCAAAATATTTCGGGGAATTTTTTCTTACCTTTATAAAAATAAAAGGTCGTTTAGTTCCCTTGAGAGTGCTTAAAAGGACACACATTAACATGACACCCGTATAAGCACGGGCCATGGAAATGGGATGAGTGACACAGACGGTGTGACAGGTAGGCCCTTATATACATCTTAAAGAATGTAAATAGCATGAACCTACAAAAAATAAACAGAACTCACTGTGTACTTTTTCCTGATATGCTGTGATTAATTGCTAGTTATTTTAAAATTGTTTTCATGCATTATAAAGCATAAGATCTGTCATCAGTAATTCATTGAATAACGGTTTGTCTTCAGCCGTAGTGACACACATAACACTTGCATATACATTGTCACAGGTCACCCTGTTGCAAGTCTGTGAAGCTATCGCTGTGGACTTGGTTTCATTTCCCCTGTTTCCCGTGAGAGCTGAAACCTACGGTGCACACATGCAGGCACGCATGAGCAGGAAGTGGATATTCTGTTATAACTTAGGGCTCATATGGATGTACTTTCAGGACATAGATTTGTTTTACTATATTCTTTAACTTGCACTAATTTGGAGAGTGGGCCAAGGCTGCCAGTTTGGCTTCAGTCACAATCAAGAGTAAGCTTGAGGCTCTCCCAAGGGCCTAGAATGACCCTGGACCCGCTCACATGTGGTCCACCTTTGTCTTGGAACATAACACATGGAAAAAGGTTGGCAGGATAAGAACTATGACTGCAAGACTGCTGGGTTGCTCCCTGGACCTCAAACTCCCCGGTGTCCATCTCAGAGGACCCGCTGTCAGTCCCCGCAAGTGACAGTGCTGGTGTTCCTGGAAACAGCAGCTCTCAGCTTCACCCTTCAGGCAGTGCACTTCTGAAACCACCAATGATCCATCGTCCTTCTAGAAGGTAGTTCTGGAGTCACCTGTCCATGCAGGGCTGGGTGTTGTGCCTTCAGGTCACTCGAGGCCAAACGTGCTGGTCTCTTCCACGGCCGTCAAGAGCTTCTCGTAAAGCATGGAAAAGGATGGGTATGGAGGAAGGTCCAGGCGGTTGAAGCAAGTGTGGGCTCTGTGGACAAGAGCAGCACACGGGTTAGAGTGGGTTACGGGAAACAGCAGTACGTGTGCACGTGTGTTCATGTATGTGAGTGCTTGTCTTTCACATTCGATTTTATGTGTTGCCAATTTTCACACTCCTTTTGGAAAAACTGGGAAACATTTTAAGTTTAAAAATTCAGCACTGAGGCTGGGTGCAGTGGCTCACGCCTATAATACCAGCATTTGGGGAGGCTGAGGCAGGAGGATTGCCTGAGCCCAGGAGTTCAAGACAAGTGCGGGCAACATAGCAAAGCCTTGTCTTTACAAAAATAAAAAATAGCTGAGTGTGGTGGTGCACACCTGTGGTCCCAACTACTTGAGAGGTTGAGGTGAGAGGAACGCCTGAGCCCAGGAGGTTGAGGCTGTGGTGAGCTGTGATTGGTGTCACTGCACTCCAGCCTGGGCAGAGTGAGACTCACACAATCAATCAATCAATCAATTCAGAACTGAACTTCTTTAAGGAAAATAGAATATTTTAAAAATATTTTCTTTACATTTCACAATCACCTAAAAGGTTTATTACATGCAAATTATTGTTTGCTGACTTGTCTAAGAATTACAAAGACAAGTTTTGGCTTTTGTTTCTCTTTTGGTAGCTGATCTTTTAAAGACATGGGTATAAGGCATTGCATTGTGGTTTGTTTTCAGAGTTGGCATTTGCCTAGGTGTCTCTCAGATAATCCACAGTTTTGCATTTTTTCATATTCTTGGACAGGGAAGAGTACCCAGTGTCACTGCAGAACTGTCTCATGGCTCTGAGTCTTGGGGAAACTCCCTGGCTGGCTTTTCTGTCTAAGTCAGTAGGCCATTGTTACTTCTTTGAATCTGGTACTATAATCTGTTTTCTTCCAATTCACAATGCAAAAAAAAAAAAAAAAAAAAAGGGACCATTTAAATCACTACATTAAGTATTCTTCTTTACAAATACCTCTCCTTTTGCCAAGATAGGAAGAAAATGTTTTCCTGTTATTTGCACCTGGATCACAATAAAAAATAGACAGTCTCCAAATAGGACATCTTATCAAGAAACAGATCTGCCCTTTTAACACAGAATAGGAAGCACTCTGTTCTGAACATCCAACAGCTTGTTTTCAGGACCTAAGTAACTTTGACTTGGAAAAAATGCTCCCAAATGAATATGGAATTTTAGGAGCTATGATCATTAACAGGCAATTTCTACAAAGTCACATGTTTGAATATTTATTCTTATAAATCACTTTTCCCCAACGAAACAGTTAATATTGCTGGATGCAGGGTACCATAGTGGGAAGATCTGAGGCTTGGATTTGGACAGACATGGGTTTGAATTCCACCAATGTGTGACTTAGAGTGAATTATTAGAATTTTAAGCTATAAACTTTCTCACCTGTAAAAGGGGAATAATATAACTTGTCTCCAAAGGATGTGAGGGTTAAATGAAATAATAGGAACATGTAATATCTGGCTCATAGTGTTTGACCAAATAATAATAAATGTATTGTTAGCTACATTTCATTACCATCAAAAAGATTTACTCTAACTGCTTTCAATAAATTGCCAAAAATCATAATGACCCATGAGAACTATGAGATGATAAAGCGACAACAAGGCAGGTATGTGGCTACTTGGCTTATTAGAAACAAGACTGTGGCCGGGCTCGGTGGCTCAGCCTGTAATCCCAGCACTTTGGGAGGCCGAAGTGAGTGGATTGCCTGAGCCCATGGGTTTGAGACCAGCCCAGGCAACTTGGCAAGACCTCATTTTTACAATAAAAGTAAAAAATAAAAAAAATTAGCCAGGTGTGGTAGCGCACGCCTATAGTTCCGGCTACTTGGAAGGCTGAGGCAGAAGGATTGCTGGAGCCCAGCAGGTCGATGCTGGGTGGCCGTGAGTGTGCCACTGCACTCCAGCCTGGGTGACAGAGTGAGACTCCAACTCAAAAAAAAACCAAAAACAAACAAACAAACAAAACACTGTGAAGAAGATCTGTTATATTCTAAAAATGTGGGCTGAGGACCCATTTTCCAAAATGCTGGGGACCAGGCGAGTTTGGATTTGGGGTATATTTTGCATTTTTGAATATTTGCACATACATAATGAGATATCTGGGGGATGGGAACCAAGTCCAAACACGAAATTCATTTATGTTTCATATACACCTTATATACATAGCCCGAAGGCAATTTTATACAATATTCTTTAAAATTTTGTGCACGACACAAAGTTTTTACTGTACTTTGACTGTGACGCTGTCACGAGAGGTCAGGTGTGGAATTTTCCACTTGTGGCTTCATGTTGATGCTTAAAAAGTTTCAGACTTGGGGGCATTTTGGATTTTGAATTTTGGGGTTAGGATATTCAACTTGCATTAGTTTAGGATACATAAATAGTATTGACTCAGAATTTACTATATCTGTGACTCTAAACTCTAGGATATATTGGTGGAAATCCTCTAATTAATCTTGCAGACTAACACTTTTTTTTGATACATGAAACATTTCAGAATTGTGTTTAATATAATTCTCATTATACCTCCTCATATTGGAACCTAAACTTGGGGTTAAGGAAAAGGTTTTACTTTAAAAAAGATTCAACTAGTATATTCAAATAGTCTCGGGAATGGTTTAAAATCTGCCCTGTGTGAAACAGAACAAAAATGCTAAGTGAAGATTTTACCTCTGTTCTAGGAGGAGAGAAAGAAGAAGCAGAGAAGTGAAATTTGTTTAGAGTATAATTAGAAGCCAGACTGTGTGTTAGACACATAACGTTAATTATCCCACTCCACTAAAAGGCGCTACCACATTATTATTCCTAAATTTTCATTTCTTTGGTTCCCAACACAGCTGAGCGTCTTTCCCCAAGCCTGCTTGCTTGTTAGATTTTCTGCTTTGAGATCTACATGTTCATCTCTTTTGCCTGTTTATCTTTTCTTTTTTAATATTTTTATTGTAGTAAATACATGACGTAAAATGTGCCATTTTAACCATTTTTAAGTGCATGGCTGAATGGCCTTCGTGCATTTACATTATTCTGCAACCATCACCCCCATCCATCTCCAGAACTGTCTCATCTTGCAAAACTGAAAGTACCCATTAAACAGCACTCCCATTTCCCCCTCCCCCAACCCTGGGAAACCACCATCCTACTTTCTGTCTCTACAAAGTTGACTACTCTATGGACCTCGTACAAGTAGAATCTTAAAATATTTGTCCTTTGTGAATGGCATATTTCACTTAGCTAATATTTTGAAGGCCCATGTTGTAGGACGGGTCAGAATTTCCTTCCTTTTAAGGCTGGCAAATATCCCACGGTGTATACAGAGCACATTCTGTTGATCCATTCATCCACTGGTGGACAGGAGTCTTTTCTACCTTTTGACTATTGTGAATAATGCTGCTGTGAACATGAGAGTACCGATATCTTTTTAAATCCCTTCTTTCAAAATTTTTTGGGGGATATGTCCAGAAGTGGAATTGCTGGATCATATGGTAATTCTATTTTTAATATTTTGAGGAACCACCTTATTGTTTTTCATAGTGGCTGCAACATTTTACATTCCCACCAACAGTGCACAGATTCCAATTTCTCCACATCCTTGCCAACACTTATTTTCTGTTTTTTTAAAATAATAGCTATCCTAACAAGTATGAAGTTCATTTATCTTTTACAGTCTTAGAAGTTCTTTTTGACTTGTATAAATGATACAAAATAAAGAGACCCTCACTGTTGCTGGATTTGAAGAAGCGACCATACATTTCATAGCTGCAAAGAATGAATTCAGCCAACAACCTCAGACAGCTTAAAAGCAGGTTCTTCCCTAGTCACTCCACCAGATGAGAACACAGACCAGCTGACACTGTGATGTCAGCTTTGTAGACAACGTGCAGAAAACCCTCCTGTACTATGCCTGGATGCCTGCCCCATGGAAACGGTGGGGGAATAAGTGTGTGTTGTTTGAAGCTTCCACCTTCGTGGTGATTCGCTTTGTAGCAACAGAAAACTTGTAGCAAGTCTCCAGGTGGTGGAACAGTCCAAGATGAGGTGGTGAATGTAACGTGAGGTGTGATTTGAAGAATCACCGGCCAAGAGCAGGTGGTGAGGCTGGGCTGGGCTAGGTAGCAGTTTTTCCCTTCTCCCTGGCTTGAGTGGAGGGACGGGCCCTCTGTGTGTCTCTTTGCAGAGACGATAGTACCTTAGCCAGAAAATTCACAGCCTGAATACTCCTTTTCTGCTCCCATTCAGCCACGAGATGTAATCCCCATTGCTGATCTGTAATCTCAGCTATCGCTGTTTCGTAGATTACATCTGGTTGCATAACATATGGTTACCATAACACAACTTTCCTTGTGATAAACTAAACAGCTCTTCTGGAAGATATTTCAGGAGGACGGAGAAAGCACACATTGTGCAGGGGGAAACTGTGGAAAGATTCAGTGATTTTTCCAAGTCAATGCTGAGATCAGTGGCCAAATCAAGGACAGGAGCTCAACCTTGGGGATCCCAGGGAAAGTCCAACATTACACTGGAAGGAGGGAGACTAACGCTCACTGGCTCTGTTCTTTTGCTTTCGGAAGCCTAAGTGTTAATTTTGTCCTAACCCTGACTTCGAACTGCTAGTCTTCAACATCCTGCCAGGTTACAAACATTTTGAGGGCAGGGACTTGCAAAATAAAGGTTCAGATGTTTTTTAAATGAATGATTCCATCACAATAGGCAGTATCTCTGGGGAAAATGGCCAAGATTGGGTCAGTCTAGAAAATTCTGGGAGACACCAAGGGATTATTTAGGTGATCAAACCATCTAGTTCAATCTCAGGCTGAACAGAAAGTGGATATCTTTGAGGGATACGTCAGAGTGCTTCGGAATTCCCCGAGGAGCTTGTTCACAATGAAGATTTTTGGTTGCACCCCTTGAAATTCTAATTCAGAAGGTTTGGGGTGGAATTTGCATTTTTAGTAATCACACCAAGTGCGTCTGATGCAGGTGGTCTTCACTACTGGAGAGACATCAAGTGGATGAGAAATGGATATCTACACTGGATATTTGCACCAGTGTTCTGCTTGCAAAAATTTCAAAATGTATAAACAAGACAGCATTGCTAATAAGGAAATTGAGGAATCGTGTGGTTAAATCAATTGCCCAATGTTTACCAACCCACTTGCTGAGTGAGCCAAGAACAGGAAAAGAAAGAAGCAAAGCAAAACAATCCTCCAAGGCCTTTACACCCCACTCCCACCCCGTTCCATGTCCTAAGAAAACTCGAACAGAAAATAACAGGAGAGCCCTTACTCTGCGTTGACATTGGCAGCAAGAGTGCACCCAGCTATTCAGTCTCAGTGAAAGCACATTTTTCAAATCTTTCAAAGCCAGCCACACTAAGTCATAACGAGTTTACCTCATTTTAACCCACACGGCCAGACCCATCTTTGGGAAATCATGCTGGTTTCAATCTTAAGAAGATTTAAAACTCTCTAGACATCTGGTTTGACTTACTAGATCTCTTGATGTTTTCTGGATTCTTCAAATGTTAACTAGGTGTGTCAAAGACTAAGCCTCTCTTCTCTCCTATAGACAAGTCAATTATCCAAGTCCTGTGAGCTCAAAATGTCAGAATCACATACATTTCCATAGGTTGGTCCACTGATTGATGTATTTCTCTGTGTGAGAATGTACTTTTTAATTCACTTATTCTTCATTTTCCCAGAAGCGGACTTTTGTTACCTTATAAGCATCCAAAATACAAGACAAGAAAGAGACTACAATCAAATTTTTAAAATAAGAGAGAGAGGGGGAGAAGGAGAAAATCAGAGGCTTCACTGTGTCTAGCAGATATAGTCCTAGAAATAAAACGTCTTTGCATCAAATAAGCCCTGTTTATTTGCATCCTAACTTGAAAAGTGTCAACACTCTCTTGTTTCCAGTTGGCAGTGGTGTCTAACCCTTCAGATTTCAGTTTTCCTATTCCTATTCCTGCCCCCTCATCAAGTAATCAAAAACAAATTATGGAAGCACTCTGGAGGATTCCTCAGGAGTCTCGGGACCTATCTCTTTCCAATGTCAAGACTTCCTTGGAAATTTGAGTATTGCTGATCTAACTGACCTGCCAAGTCTGAATTTTACCTCTTGCAATGTGTCCCCAGGTTCCCCCTTAAGGAGCAGGGGGTGGGGGGATTGCCTGCAGTTCTAGTTGCCAGCACTCCTCCATTTCCCCCACTGGAAGCCAGGCTGTGAAACAGGCAAAAGTGGGCTTCTTGGGGGTATCTAGAAATGTTCTGGTCCTTCCTCTGGTCCTTCCCTCCTCCCTGGCTTTCCAGGGTCCACAGGTGTGCAGGCAGAACCCAAGTCCTTTCACCTGTAGAAGTTTTATTTTATCATTTTCTTCCTTGAGGATTCCATATCTTGAAAGCTCGTCGCTTTCATCCAAAGCACCCTGGTGAAGATAACTTCCTTTTTCAGTATGCCTTACATTTCATGTGCCCTTCACTCACTGAACAGATGCTGAGCGACTTTGCACGCCAGGCATTGCGCTGTCCCTGGGAGATGAGGATGACAGGTCTGGTCTCCATCCTCAAGGAGTTCATACTCCAGTAGCGATATACACAGGCAATGGTCCCCACAAAGGCTGTGCAGCCTGTGATGTGTACGGCTGACCGTTGGATGGCATGGGTTGAATTGCACTAGGCCGGTTATACACGGACTTGTTTTCCATAAATACATTGTAAAATTTGGGGGAGATTTGCAACAATTTGAAACAACTTGCAGATGAACCGCCAAGACCAACTCCACCTCTTCCTGCTCAGCCTCCTCAAAGTGAAGAAACCAGGATGAAGGCCTTTGTGATGATCCACTCCCACTTAATGAACAGCACATATATCTTCTCTTCTTTGTGATTATCTTAATAACATTGTCTTTTCTTTATTGTAAGAATACAGCGTATAAAACATCTAGCATACACGATATGGGCTAGTTGACTGTTTATGTTATTGGTAAGGCTTCCGAGAAACAGTAGGCTATTAGCAGGTCAATCTTAGGGAGGTCTAAGTTACACACCCCTAATGCTGCATTGTTCAAGGGTCTCCTGTAGCTGGGGATCTGCCTGGGCAAGCAGGCCCCAAAATCCAGCCTCCCTCTGACCCTGCTGACATTGAATTTCAGGACTCCTCAGTGATTTTTCTACCCATGAGCTGCTAATTCACATTGACAGTAGACAATGCTCTCTGTACCAAAGAAGGAAAAACTGAGTTGTTGCTATTGTAGGCCAAAATTTAATGGCATGGAAAGACGTTCATGATTAGTAATATGTGATCGACAAACAAGAAAGTTACAAACAGTATTGAGTATGATTGTATTTTTGTTTTAAAGTGTGTGTGTGTGTGTGTGTGTGTGTGTGTGTGTGTGTGTGTGTCTGAAGAAATGAGTAGAACTATATACTTTAAAATGTTAACAGCTTATCCCAGTTGACTTTTTTTTTTTAAGAAGTAGGATCTCACTATGTTACCTGGCTGGACTTGAACTCCTGGGCTCAAGTGATCCTCCTACCTCAAACTCCTGAGTACCTGGAACTGTAGGCACACCACTACACCCAGCTAGTAATGAGTATTCCTGACTTTTGATTGACACATATGTTTGTATTTTGACACATATTTATTAATTTAATATATACATATAATTCTTGGTATTTTTAATCAAATTTTTTTCATAATAAGAATAAAAAGCAGAGTTTTAAAAATAAAAAGACTTTATCTTTGATTGGAAAAATTATCTCCCTGAATCACTATTTCATAATGAACGCTTACATTTTTCTTTAATTTCAGTCAGCATTTCATTCACAATAATCTCCAGACACTGACATTTTCAAAAACGAGCACTTTTCCCATCGGCAAACACCCCCAGGCTCTCGGCGCCTGCAGCTTTGCAGCCCCTCCGTCCCAGGGCCCCACTGGGAGAGCATGGGACTCCCCACCACGAGGGACAGAGGCCTGCACGCAGCTTCTGGGTCAGTGCCCGCTGAGCCGCCCACGTTCCCCACTGTTTAGAGCAACGGCCACCAGTTGAGTCGGCCCCCTCTCATCAGGCCCACCTGGGCACAGGGTAGGGAGTACACAGAAATGCAAAGCCCAGAGTGACCACCCACCATGGGCAAGGAGGTCAGCAGTGCTTGGGCCGTGGACCTTCAGTACTCGTCATCCAGACCTCCAGATGCTACGACCCTAGAGAGGACAGAAGCCAGGACTGCAGCATGCACTGGCCCGAGACAGTTGCACACCCTTCCACACCCTTCCTGGCACACACTGCGAGGGGTGCTGCTCACCGGCCACAGAGGGCAGGGAACACAAGCAAGGCCTGAGATGCCTGCCGGCTGCTAGGAAGCTTGGGAGGCCCTTGGTCACCCACCTCATCCCTCTGTGCCGGGATCCTCATCCTCACCTCTCAGTCCCTTCCCTTTGGGGACACACCCTCCTGTGCCCAACAACAGGTGACACCTGACTTCTAGAGCATTCACTCTCGGTGTGGGAAGGACACTACCCCTCTTCTCTCTTTGTGTACAACACCACATTTTAGAGGCTCCGTATTGTCTCACTAGGAAGAAAAAGAAACACACTAGGCTGACTGGCTTGAGACAGACCAGCTCTCTAGCTCTGCAGTATGCGCCTGCCCAAGACTAGTGGGAAATGGCTGTGAAGTGTCTGTTCTGGGATCGGAGAAACAGACTCAACAATATCGAATCACTTCTTCGGACCACAGCCAGTGTCACAGATCTCTCCTCACCCAGAGAAGGCCTAATTCTGAAAGGGTGAGGACGGTGCTGCCAGTGAGGAAGCTGCTTCTAACAACACTGCCCACACAGAGGCCCAGCTTTTCATTTTCCCTCTACATGGTCCTTTCTGTGGAGCATATTTGAATTGTTATAGCAGTGAAGCAGCTTACAGAAGATTCAGGGTACAGGGTTAAACAGAACAAGGTAAGCCTGTCATTCCTAAGGACTTTTATGACACGATCTCACAACTGTCACAAATGCTCTCAGAGCCTAGCATTGCTATTCCTACTTTAGAGCTGGGTCCGGGACCCAGCTGAGATCATATAACTTGTGCACAATGGGCTGCACTTGCCCTCACAGCCAGTTTGCCCACATGGACAGCAGCTCTGAAGGACAGCTGCATGGCTCTTTTTTCTCACCAGACCCCAAAGGAGGGCTTCACAGAGGGTGTGGAAAGAGTCTGCTTATGCCATCTTTCCCGGTGCGATTTCATAATCTTGGTAAAACTAGGAGTGTAGATGCAGCCTGGGGTCATGATGAAGAGAGGAGGAAGAGACAGGGCCTGTTACCCAACGGTGTGAGCCACAGTCAGGAAGAACACCACCGTGTGCAGTGAGTCAGCACGTGAGCTTCCTATGCTCCTGGGTATGTTGACATGTAGAGCCTGCCTGCCCCCAAGTCTCCAGCAAGCAGGGTCTACGGTGTCATTTGCCACTCCGCCTGGTCTTTTGCAGAGCTAGAGTGCTCTTCAAGGTCCCAGAGTGAGTAGGGGGCAGAGGCAGGACTAGAACCCAGGTCTACAGATGCCCACTCTGCGTTGTCTACCAGGCTGCTGCCTCACATGCATTACTGATGAGGGTGACGGAAATCACAACCGAGCCACCACCAAGGGATGCTGACAGCCAGATATGGCATTACGTGTTTGAAGATTTCAGTTAATCCCCAGAACTTCAACTCTCCCAGGCAGAAGAGGAAACCAAGGGTCAGAAGGTAGAAAAGCTTCACCAAGACCCCGGTTGGCCTGGAGTGGGTGTGGAGCTAGTTCTGGAACTAAGCTTGGGCCACACCACATACCCTCCTCACCCACAGGGCTTGGGGAGAACCACAGTGATTCCTGTGGCGAGCTGGTATATCTGCTTATTGGTACAGTTCATTCTATGTACCTTAGTGGCTTTACAGAAGTAGATGAATTCAACAAGAGGATTAATTCAAAAAACAACTAATCTCCCTTTCCTGCTTCCTCGATGCTATTTCTTAAGAGTTTCTCAGAAGTGTGAAAAGCCTTACTTGGATAGTCTAACTCTGCTTCTAAGATACAAGCATACGTAAATAAGTGAGTGCTTTAAATAGTCAAGTTACAGTCTCCCAGATGTGGACACCAAGCATGCTGGGTAGTACCAAGGTGTCAGCGTGCAGCCTCTGTTCATGGCTGCAATGATGAGAGGCAGTGGAGGGGCTGGGGAAGCCTGGGGATTGCTCTCTGTATTGAGTTTTTCAGTCCCCCTTTTTCTGTTAATGCTAAGAATACAATGCTTTTTTTTTTTTTTTTTGAGAGACAGGGTTTTACTCTGTCGCCCAGGCTGGATTCAGATCAAACCTCACTGCAGCCTCTAACTCCTGGGCTCAAGTGCCACTCTCAGTCTCCTGAGTAGCTGATACTACAGGCACTGCTACCATGCCTGGCTTAAGAGTACAATTCTTAAGAACTAGTGTCATGGAATTGTTAATAAAAAGCCTTTATTAATAGATTTCCTAAAGTCACTTGTACTTAAAGAAACAGGATGACATCTTGGGGTGCCTAGTACCATTTAATTGCTCCAGATTATAGTTTTATTAGTAAAATTTGAGGTACTCTGAGGTCCTATAGTACAACTGCTGATTGGATGAAGGAATCCCGCTAAAATGAGTCTTTCTCGGTCCCTCTTTTGTCTGTCTGTCCCCTCTGTTCTATGCTCTAGCTCCATCTAGTCAACCCCAGATGATTTTTCTTATAAATAGCACCTTGCCGGTCTCTTGCTTTTATTAGTAGAAATGGTGAAGCAATTTTTTCCACTCCAAGGAAATGTATGCTCTTGTTGTGAATGAGAACACAGCACAAAGAGCCTTCCATGGAACTAAGACATGGAGGGTCCAGGCAAAAGACATACCACATGTGCTCAAGTGGCCTAATATCCTTTGGAACAATTTTTAGAGAAGGGATTCTAAACAGTCATTAATACTCTTAAGATTAGAGCTTCTGAAGGCATGGAGATTTGCGCCCCAGTCGTAGGAAGCCAAAAGCACACTGACCAAGGTTGCTCTCCTCCTGCCAACAAATGCACTGCTTCTGTCCTGTTTGTGTCTGTGTTTTAAGATTGACCAGAGAGTTCTTTCTCCCCTTTCATTTAGAAAGACAATCAGAGAGAAATCCACTCTAAGGCGTTTTTCCCTCCCCAACCTCTCAGCATACAAAACAACTACTCCACATGGACATAAACAAGCTCCCCAACACCAGAGAGGCAGCACAGCAGGTCATCTCCTGTCCTACCTGGGAAGAGCAGTGATCTTCCCCCACTTCTCCACACAGAACCTTCTGGGGCCGTTGCTCCCTCGGAGAGAAGCAAATCCTTCATAGGGAATGCTGGATGTGCCTGTTACAAACTGGAAGCCAAGAAAACAGAGGGAGAAAGTGAGGCAGGGACCTGGGCAGGGATGGTTGTCACATCACCACACACAGCTCCTGGCAGGCACAGGCGGAGAGCTCCAAAGGCAAGATGTCCCAGGGTGGAACTGCCGTGATGTGAGAATGACAGCAAACAGCCAGGAAGGAACACTAGGGAAGGACGGTGCACTAAAGGTGACAGAAATGAGGGCTCGGAGGGGAAAACACCAGCTCAGAGGCTCGAGCCAGGCAGGGTCCCACTACAGGCAAATAAAGTAGGTGTATGGCCTAACCCGAGTCTACCTAGAGGTAGATAAGGTAGGAGTGTCTGCTAACCCAAATCTACTTACAGGTGGATAAGGGAGGAGTATCAGTTAACCTGATTCTACCTGGTATCAGTTCCCAATCAATTAGGGATGAATAAAAAAATATACTATTTCTGGGCCTGCAAATTTGAGGTCCAGACCCTTAATCCAAGGGAGGAAGACCTGGCCTACTTGTAAGGCTCTGCCTGACCATCCAAGAGGCTTCCTCATTTCTGATACTTCTTTAGCTGCAACCAGCCAGCAACTGCCCTCGATGACTATAACCACCCCCCAGCCTCCCCCACACATAATTTTCCCAGTGTTCTGGAATGTCATTGTTTCCTCAACTCTGTGGAAAGTTGGAGGGAAGGAAAGACTCTTTATCAATGAACTAGGTCCCTTCTGAAAGGATGGAAGGTCATCTCTTTCCACTGCTAGGGATGCTGGCTAGCACTTGGGTGCCTCTTGCTGAAGGGACCAGACTGCCTGAGGGCAGATGCTGTTAGTGGGAGTCTCAGACTGGAACTGGAAAGTCCTCAAGGCTCCCACAAGATGCTCTGACTCACCTGGGCTAACTGTGCAACCAGAGGAGTCTGGAAATGGTGTCCTGCATTTCCAGGTAAACATGGTGTGCACTTATGGAGAGGTAGACCCTTCTAACAGTCATACTAACATGTTACAAAGATGAGTAAACGGCATCTTACCTGTAACAACCTTAGTCGTTGCTCGTTGTTGAATCTTTCTACTGCGGCCCAGAACCACCGGATGACGATATGATTGTCATGGTAACCTATCAAAACCAATCACAAAAGCCCATGTCACTCTGACTCTCTGATCTTAAGCCACAAAGATATGTAACAAACAAATCCACCAGACATAAATCATCATCTTGGGGTTTTTAAAGCTTCTCTATAACTTAAGATTGAGAAATACCTCTGTAAATACAATAATATGAGTGTCACAAGTTAAACAAAACAACACTAAATTAAACCAGGAGGTTTCTGTGTTCAGTTAGTGGCCACTAAGTTAAGCCAGTGAAGAGAACAGCTATTTTAGCCATATCATTTAGATACAATATAGTGGGTGTTACTGGCAATGCTTAACTCCTTCAGTTGTTCACATAAGAAATGATTTTCAAGTCACTAGGCCATGCACAGTCCTAAGCTCAAGGGTAAAAGAGCAAAGAAAACAGACATTCTCATGGCAAAGGAGAGACACATTCATCAAATAATTTATACAAATGGATATACAACTGCAAGCTCTTTTAAAAGCTATACATACGACCTGGGGCCCCGCCCACGCCGCGGCCGGAGGCCACCCGGGGCCCACCCACGCCAGTGATCCAGGGGGCGCCCACGCCACAGGCGCCGCTGCCCCGAGGTGCCAACAGCGACCCGGGGCCCACCACCACCGCAGCCGCTACCAGCGACCCGGTGGCGCCACTGCCGCAAGCGGCTCAGTTATTGCTGCCACCGCCAGCAGCTGGG
>CAUYQG010118906.1:0-23911 GCA_963574415.1 Tarsius wallacei | reverse complement strand
CACGCCCGGCTAATTTTTTGATTTGTTGTAGAGATGAGGTCTTGCTTGCCCAGGCGGGTCTCGAACCCGCGGGCTCAGGCAATCCACTCACCTCAGCCTCCCAAAGGCGCGGGATTACAGGCTGAGCCACCGAGCCCGGCTGACTGTGATTTTTATGCTTGTTTGTTTTAAAATCTTGAAATTTTCTAGTTAAATGAAGAAAAACAATCTTAGCTCCTAATGTGCCTTGCTTTCATTTATCTAAATTTTTAACTGAGCTCAAGGTTTTTTGGGTTTTTTTTTTTAGTTTTTGTTTGTTTTGGGAATCTAGAGAGTAAAGTGAAAATATTCTAGGGAAGAATGTAACTATTGCTGTATTCAGTAGTTAGCAAATACTAGTTGCATGCAAGATTTGAAGAACTGAAAATTTTGGAAGGTGCTATAATGATTTGATGCTTTTTCAAAATCCAATTTGTTGTACATACCTATTTTAACATACTTTTAAGACACTTCATTTTATCTTATGTACATACAGGGTGCCAAAAAAATGAATTCACATTTTAAGAGATGTTATCTATGTATATACTTTTCAAAGTTGACTTATGGTAGCAATGTGTAGTATGATGTTTGGTCAACTATGCTTCTGCCATTTTCTTTGACTGTCCTGTCACATGGTGACATTAACATTCATTTAATTAACTCCATCTTTTGTGTAAACATTGTACTTAAAAGGTGTATACTTTTTTGGTACCTTGTATGCTATTAAATGCTATTAAAATGAATATTACATAGCTAGCAAATATTCATAGTCCTATTTTTTATTGAATCTTCTGTAAACGTTCTTACAAACCAGTGGAAGAAACATTTTTTTTTTTCTTTCTTTGAGTTGGAGTTTCACTCTGTCGCCCAGACTGGGGTGCAGTGGCAGCTCCCAGCCACCGCAGCCTCGACCTGCTGGGCTCCGGCAATCCTTCCGCCTCAGCCTTCCGAGTAGATGGAACTACAGGCGCGCGCGACCACGCCGGCTAATTTTTTTGATTTATTGTACAGATGAGGTCTCGCCAATTTGCCCGGGCAGGTCTCGAACCTGCGGACTCAGGCAAACCACTCACCTCAGCCTTCCAAAGTGCGGGATTACAGGCTGAGCCACCGAGCCCGGCGAAAGAAAATTTTTTAAATTAAACAAATGTGTATATGAGGTTACATTTTACCCACTTAATGGCTTTGACTTTGAACTTCAGTTTATTGATCAGTAAAATAATAGGAAAAATAATTTTAATCCTTTAGAATTCCATAATCCCAGATTGTAACACAATGTGTAAGCCTCTTTGTTAAAAAATGAGCAATTAAAATATTTAAAGATGTTCTTAAACTTTCTATACCAATATCTCTTCTTTTTTCAGATAAGAAACAAAATAGCAGAGACGGGCTATTTTAAAACAAGTAGATTATAAACTGATGTTTCTCCCTGTGTTATGCAGACCTCTTTTGTAGGCTTTTTTAAAGCTTACTTTTGCTTAGATTTATATTTAAGAAACTCATGTGGTCATATCCAAGTCTTTCATTCTCTTTTTTCTTCCTTCACTACAGTATTATTTTTTTAAACAATGGTCTCTCTGCTTTATTCCATTAAAAGGCATATATATGAAGTATCAAATTTATGAAATCATTTCAAGTTTACTCCATCACTGAAAAAAGATAGGGGATAGTGTTGTTTACTTATGGTTTTTCTTGTTTATGAGGCAAAATCAGGTATTCTGACATTCATAGTGCACAGGTGTCTAGATAGATAATGAAACTTCTTTTACTCACTGCACATTCCCAAGGGGCTGAGTTTCATCTGCTTCACATTATTGTATATCCCTACCACGTGGAGAATTTACATAATGCTATCTTTAAAGGGGCCTGAAATGGTACTTTGGAGTTTCAAAGAGGAAAGGAATTGGATCAACGTTCCCCAATAAATAAGTGATTTCCTGGCATTTAACCCTGAGTTATTTTCATTTATCCACTAAAAATTGCCTATGTACACTGAAGGTAGATGGCCAGAATTAAATTTGATTTCCCCAGAACAGTGTCCTCTAGGTGAATCTATAAGTCACTAACATTTTTATATTTACTGATTTAATAAAGCTTGTTTCTTTAGTAACTCTAGCACTATTGTGAATAAGCTTTCTACAGAATTTTTTCTCCAAATTTTATAATATTTTTGTAAATAATTATATATATCATAATTGCCACACAATGGAAGAAATGCTTTCCTATTCAATAGCTTATTTTTGGCAGATTTATTTGATTAGTGCTAAAAACTAGCCAGGAACTTTAGGCTTATGGCAGTGTGTTTGGTGGGGATGATTAGAGTGTTAGACTACTAAAACAAAATAACATTCCCTAGTGAAATATAGCAAACATCAAAATAATTATTTTACTTATTTATGTAAACATAATTTTTTTTCAAAAATTTCTAAAATAGTTTAAATGATGATATTTTATTGTGGTCAACAAAACTAAATTATGTAGGCGTGGTATCAAAACCTCATTCAATGATTATTTAATCTGATTCTATGCTTCTTATCTTGAAATGGGACCTTACTATTTATTTCATTGTTTATGGGGAATTTTAATTGAATTTAGAACATTAGAAAGTTTAAGACTGGTTCAACTGTGTTCAATAAATAAGAACTATAATCATGTAATGTTTATTATCCATTAAGATTGTATATATTAGAAATGTGTTCAATTTAAAAAATGACAATATTGTATATGTAAACATTTAGTTGAACTTATGGCAAATATTGAGAAGAGTATTGATTATTAAACAAATTAGACAAATTAATAAAACTGCACAATTTCTATACACTAGCAACAAACAGGCAGTGAAACAAATAAAAAGTACAAAATCATTCACAATAGCCACAAAAAAATTAAATACCATGCATCTTCCTAACCAGAGAAGGGAAAGATCTTTACAACAAGAACTACAAAACGCTGCTCAAATAAATTAAAGAGGACACAAATAAATGGAAAAATAGTCTATGCTCATGGACTGGAAGAATCAATATTGTCAAGATAAAATAAAGTTTTAAAAAACTGCACAAATGAGAATAATTAAATGACATATTGATAGTTTTGACTATATAGAAATTAATATTTTGTAGGTAAAAGTATTTCAAACAGAAGAAAATCAAAACCACTATCCAGAAAAAATAATTTGCTCAATCTATTTCAAACAATAAATTCCTATGTTCTCTGAAAACACAAAACACACAAAAAAATGACAAGTTACCGTTTTACAAATAAGTGAAAGGTGTTGGGAATACTGGCTAACCACATGCAGATAATTGAAACAGGACCCCTCCCTATCAGCATACATAAAAATCAATTCTAAATGGATCAAAGACCTAAAAGTAAAACTTCATACTATAAGAATCTTAGAAAACACAGAAGACACCCTCATGGAAATTGGAATAGGCAACAAATTCCTGATCAAACCTCAAACGTCCTGGGCATAAGAGATAAGATAGACAAGTGGAATCTCATCAAACTGAAAAGCTCCTGCAAAGCACAAGAAACTATCTAGAAAGCAGAGAGACAGTGCACAGAATGGGAAATAAAACATTTGCCAACTATACATCTGAAGAAGGCCTAACATTCAGGATCTACAAGAAACTCAAACAAGCCAAAAGGAAAAAAGCAAAAAAACCCATTAAAAATTGGGCAAAAGATGTGAATTGACAATTCTCAAAAGAAGACATATGAGTAGCCAACAGATACATTTAAAAATGCTCAATTTCAGTAATCAACAAATAAATGCAAATTGAAATCACATTGAGATACCACCTTACCCCAGTCAGAATAACCATCATTAATAATCCAAAAAAACAACAGACGCTGATGAGGATGTGAAGAAAGATGAATGGTTCTACATTGTTGGTGGGAGCGCAAATTAGTACAACCTCTGTGGAAAACAGTGTGGTGATTTCTAAAAGATCTAACAATCAACCTTCCATACAATCCAGCAATCCCCCTTCTGGAAATATGCCAGGAAGAATGCCAAATCATTCTATGAAAAACATATCTGCACATGCATGTTTATTGCAATATTATTCACAATAGCAAACACACAGAACCAGCAACGCTGCCCATCGAAAGACTGGATTAAAAAAAAAATGTGGTACACATACACAATGAAGTATTATGCAGCCATAAAGGAGTACAAAATTATGAACTTCATAGCAACTTGAATGCATTTAGAGTCTATAATACTCAGTGATTTATGACAGAAACAAAGAACCAAGTACCACATGTTCTCACTCATAAGTGGACTTTGAATATTAATCTTAATATTATAAGAAAGGATTGGCAGTAGTGGGACACTGCCAGCGAATAGAAGGGGTCATAAAACATCAATAAGGGCTCCTGATCTCAAACCAGGTAAAGTAGGGACAAAAGTGACACCTAAACTTTACTTGTATGATGACCACGTATCTTCCTAATCCTGAATTGTACCCCACAGCCTTAAAATAAATAAAAATTTAAATAAAAGCAGGAAGTTCTTCTGCGATAAAGAAGAATCTTGAATTCTATATCCCATTGCATTGCTTGCCTTAAATGTTTTCCCTTTAATGTACTAATTTCTTATGCCTCACTCTATTAAAGTACTTATACTTGTTTCATTAATGAAAAAAGAGTGAAAGACACTAATGTCTCAAAACAACAACAAAGTCTATTAATATATGAAAAAATATAATAAAAATTCAAATAGAAAGACATTTTTACTTGTGTTATATTCATAAAATTGTTGAAAGGTTACTAAGGATGCAAAGATTCTCCTCCTACATTTCCCAGTGAGGGAATAACTTAGAAGGAAAAGTCTCTCAAACAACAACAACAACAACAACCGCAACCACAACAAAATTGTGAAGTGTGCCAAAAGCCATAAAAATGCCATTGATCTAACAATTCTAATTCCATGCACTTATGCTTAGGCTATGCCCAATAATTTGAATACTTTGTGCATTATTGCTTATAATTACCATTAAGAAATAAAACTTTTGATTGATATTTATTATCATGAAAATATATGAATGTTATACTGTTTATTTTTAAATTATCAAAAATGAATTCCAAGTGATTTCCTTATAAGAAATGAGACATTGCATATATACACACATAAATACAAATGGGAGCAATTCATGTGTCTGTGTAACAGGTTTTTACCTAAAAATAATGATTTCTGGGTGATAACATGGCTTTAATTTTTTCTTTATTTATTGTATTTTCTTTTTGTTTTAGTAAACTGGTGAGCAAAAAGAAAACAAGGTCCAAATAAATAAAACAAAAATATAGTCTACTAATTTATTTCATGACATCTACACAGCTGAGCACTGGCCATCCTTGGTATTGTATGGAACCTTTTTTTCTGTTTATGAACATGAAATGTAGCATAGTCTTATTCACTGGAAAATGTTGGTGAGACAATTTTAGGTTAAAGCATCTAATAAATCTATCTGTATCCCTTCATAATTACAAACACATATATAAATCCTTTGCCTACTGCTTTCTTGTACAAAGAGATTATATAAAACATAATGCAAGCCCAACAGGTCTTTCAGTACTCTTGAATTTACAAAAGCTGTTCTTCCTTTGTATGTGACATTTAAAGAAACTGTGATTTGTGATACTGCTTCTTTGCTTCAAAAGGGCCTCCCATATGTATACCCACTTCTACTTTTGCACTCCTGAGTTGATGAATTGACTGCTCAATTTCCAGTATCCCATTGGTTTCTAAAAAAAAGTTAAGACTAGTGTCTTCTTGTAGCATTCCTTTTGAACCTCTGGAATCTTCTTGCCCCAAATTGTTTTTCGTAAATATTTATTTAAGAAGTCAATAGCAGGTCTTTTTCATTTCACTACTTTCTTGGTTTCTTGCTTGGTAAATTGGTTAGATTATATGGCTACATATTGTGTTAACCTTTTTGGTATTTAATGTTGACATATGACTCATAGTTGGCTTGATTTTGAAAAGACATGCACAATATATGCAAGGGCTATTTTGAAAGGGTTACATAGTATGACATAGTAACAATAGAAAAATGGAAAAGAGTTACATGGCATGACATAAAAAGAAAAAATAATATTTGTTGAGATACAAAATAAAGTAGAATCATATTGGTGATAATACATCTTAACAGAAGGACATACCAATCAATGTTTTCAATTATACAAAATTCTTCCATCTGGTACAATTCTGGCAAGAAAATAAATACTAAGGTGGAGAACTGAATCTCATTTTACTGAGTTAATAATAATAATAAAGTAGAGTGAAAAAAACTATTCTTGTGTGCTAATTTATCTTGCAATAGCATACAGCTGGGTTTTATCTTTTATTGTGTATATTATTAAAGATTTATTTTTTTGAACTTTGATCATGTAGTTTTCCTACATCTGGTTCTGTTTGACACTTGCTATAGAGAGTGTTTGAAAGGTCAGGTGAACATTAATACCCAAAAGAAAGTAGATCTTTTATAATATATACTATTATTTAGCATATTATTTATGCACAATCTAATTGCTGTTTCCATGGTCTTAACAAATGTCTGTCAGTATGATATAAAATAGCATACACTGGTTAAACTTACATTACTTTAATTCTGAATTTCATTTTTGTTTTCTTGATTCTTGCTTTTCAATCTCCTCTCTCTCTCTCTCTCTCTACATATATATATATATGTATATATATATATATATAAGTTCTGTTAGTACTTGTTGGAAAGCAGTATAATTAGAGGTTAATATCAGATTTTTTAAAATATGTGACCTTGTGCAAGTAGCTAAACTTGGTCATTGACCAAGTTAACTTAGTTGAAAAATAGTTTTAAACATAGCAGTTACCTCATAGAGTGATTCTAAGGATTTAAAGAGAGAATGTGGCCAGGTGCAGTGACTCATGTCTGTAATACCAGCACTGTGGGAGATCAAGGTAGGAGGATCGCTTGAGCCCATGAGTTCGAGGCCAGCCTGGACAACATAGCGAGACCTCATCTCTACCAAAAAAAATTTAGCTGGGTGTGATGGCAGGCACCTGTAGTCTCAGCTATGCAGGGGGCTGAGGCAGAAGGATCACCTGCATCTAGAAGGTCAAAGCTGCGGTGATCCGTGATTGTGCCACAGCACTTCAGCCCGGGCAACAGAGTGAGACCCCAACTCAAACAAAATAAATAAAATAAGAGTTCACTACAATGCCATGTTGATAGAGTAAGCTCCTCTTCCATCTACCTACCCTAGATGTCCATTTAATATAATTGTGACAACATGGATGAATGGAGGACATTATGCTAAATGAAATGATCCAGGCACCGAAAGACAAATATTGCATGATCTCAGTTATATGTGGAATCTAAAGAAGTTGAACTCATGGGATCAGAGATAGAATGGTGGTTTCCAGGAGTGGGGGTTGAAAAAAATGGAATAAAGTTGTTCAAAGAGTACAAAGTTTCAGTCCTGCAGAATGATTTAGTTCTAAAGGTGACTATAGTTAATAATGCTGTATTGCATAATTAGAAATTGCTAAGAGAGTAAATTTTCAATACTCTTATCCCCCCCAAGAAAAGGTAATTATGTGAAGTGATAGGTATGTTAATTAGCTTGATTGTGGTAATCATTTCACAATTGTACACATATATTAAAACATTATGTTGAACAACTTTATTCTATACAATTTTCATTTGTCAGTTATATTCAAATAAAGTTGGAAAAGTAATAAGATAAAATAAAATATAATACACTTAAACTATTCAGAGAGCGAAAGTGTATTACTTTTACAAATAAATTGACTATTTTCTCATGGGAAGAAAGTATTTGATGCCATTAGTGAATAAATTATTTTAAGGTACAGAGCATCTGTAGATCATTGTTATCAAAACTGGCTACTATTTATCAACCAAAATTTATGAGATTAGTGAATTCTAGAAGTTGCCCAAATGCTGTATTATTTTGTTCCAAAACAACTGTTCTAGATTTTACTCATTTTGAAAAGGGCATTTATTTGAAAAATGTAAGGGTGCAGTAGAACAAAGAAAGTAGAATGCTATATTTCTGTTATAAAATAGAAAATAAGGTTATGCATGTATTACGTGTTCATTTTTTGTATGCGTGTGTGAACACACACACAAACATGAAGAAAAAAACAATATATAATAGGAGTGAGAGCAAGACTCTGAAAATACTTTATTTCTAAGCATAATTTAACCTTAGAACCATGTAAATTTTACATATCTGAAATATAAAAGTTTAAAAAGGAAATAATAAGGCTAACAAATAACATAACCATGTAGGTGAATATGTTATTTCAAATTACTTTAGAACATTGTATTAATATGACTGCACCTAAATTAAAATATTCTCTAGTGAGACAGACTCTATTGTTTGAAATAGTAGGTATAAGTTAGAGTTTTGCTCAATAACTTCATAACTAAAGCTTCTCTTTCCGTGTCATAATATTTTGATGTTTTAAGTTGGAGATTAACCCACATGATGTCTTAATAAATGACTCTGCCTTTCTCACAACTTTATGAAAAAATATTGATGATGTATATTAAGTCATATGTTAAAACAACACTGAATGTTACTACAAGACATGACAATAAATAATTTTTGGCGGTAAATGTGACCGAAATAACAAAAGGAGGTTTTAATTCAATTTTCACTATTTTTCATGCTGGAACTTCATTTTGTTCTTTGATTATAACAATTGCTGATTTTGAATTTAAAATGAAACTGAAAATAGTTTCAGTGAGAATTTTCTCCTAATTTCTTGATTGACTTATTTTCCTAAACTCCCAGCTGTCTTGTAGAGATCATAAATGCCTGCAGCCACTTCCAGGGACATATACTTTGGAGTTAAGATTTCCAAATTTTAAAATTTATTGATTTCTAATAAAACTGGCATTTTATTTTTTTTAATTTTTAAAAAGTTTATTCTAAAGATGTGGAGTACAATTCAGGATTAGGTACATAAGTGTTCATCGTACAGGTAAACTTTGGGACTCCCTTTGCTCTCCACTTCACCTGGTTTGAGATCAGTTACCTCCCTCACCTGGCAGTGTTCCACTACTGTCAATCCCTTTCACGTAGTATTATGATTAATGTTCAGGGCTCACTTATGAATGAGAACATGTGGTACTCAGTTTTTTGTTGCTGTGATAGATCACTGAGTTTTATAGATTCTAAATCCATCCAAGTTGCTGAAAAGTCCACAATTTTGTTCTTCTTTTATGGCTACATAATACTCCATTGTGTATATGTACCACATTTTTTTAAAATCCGATCTACAAGCCGGGCTCGGTGGCTCAGCCTGTAATCCCACACCTTGGGAGGCTGAGGTGAGTGGATTGTCTGAGCCCGCGGGTTCGAGACCCACCTCGGCAGGTGAAACCTCATCTCTACAATAAATCAAAAAAAATTAGCCGGGCGTGGTAGCGCGTGCCTGTAGTTCCAGCTACTTGGAAGGCTGAGGAACTACTTGGAAGGCTGAGGCGGAAGGATCACCGGAGCCCAGCAGGTCGAGGCTGCGGTGACCGGGAGCTGCCACTGCACTCCAGTCTGGGCGACAGAGTGAGACTCCAACTCAAAAAAAAAAAAAAATCCGGTCTACTTTCGAAGGGCAGCATGGCTAATTCTATGTTTTTGCTATTGTGAATAATGCAGCAGTAAACATCTGTGTGCAGGTATCTTTTTCATAGAATGATTTGAGTTCCTCCAGGCATATACCCTGAAGGGGGATCGCGGGGTTGTATAGGAAGTTGGTATTTAGATCTTTTAGGAATCACCACACTGTTTTCCACAAAAGTTGTACTAATTTACACTCTTGTCAACAGTGTAGAAGCATTTTCTTTTCTCCACATCCTCGTCAGCATCTGTTGTTTTTTCAGTTATTGATGATGGCCATCCTGACTGGTATTGATATCTCAGTGTGGTTTTGATTTGCATTTCTCTGACGATGAGGTTGAGCGTTTTTTCATATACCTGTTTGTTGACTGCTTGTATGTCTTATTTTGAGAAGTGTTGATTCATATCTTTTGCCCACTTTTTAATATGGCTGTCTGTTTTCTTCATTTTGGCACATTTGAGTTCCTTATAGATCCTGGATGTTAGGCCTTTTTCAGATGTACAGTTGGCAAATATTTTTTTCCCATTCTGTGGACTGCCTTCCTGTTCTCTGGAAGGTTTCTTGCACTTTGCAGAAGGTTTTAAGTTTAATGAGGTCTCACTTGTCTATCTTATCTCCTATAGTATGGGCATCTGGAGTTTTGATCAGGAATTGGTTGCCTATTTCAATTTTCATGAGGGTGTGTCCTGCGTTTTCTAAGATTCTTAAAGTTTGAGGTTTTATGTTTAGATATTTGATTCATTTAGAGTTGATTTTTATGTATGGTGATAGGTAGGGGTCCTGTTTCATTCTTCTGCAGGTGGTCAGCTAGTTTTCCCAGCTCACATATTGTTCTCAACTCTTGTTTCAAACACAAGCAATAATATTAAAAAGAAAAAAAAAAGATCATAAAATGGACAAAGAAACCAATAGACTACAAAGTGGATGTGCATACACAGCATAATTATAAGATATATATTGTATATATATGTTTGTGATATAAATAACAAAATATATTGATGTGATAATTCATAAAGCCAACTACAATCATTGCAGCTCAGTTGTACAATAACATATGTGTTTTTTATTGGCATAGGTTTTTACTAGAACATCTAGCCAATCCTAAACTGAAGAGCATTGCCTTGGACTCTTTAAAAGAGAAACTTTGGGCTCAGTGTGGTGGCTCACAACTATAATCCCAGCACTTTGGGAGGATGACTCAGGAGGCTCACTTGAGTCCAAAAGTTCCAGAACAACCTGGGAAACATAGGGAAACCTTGTCCCTACAAAAAATGTTTTTAAATAATTAGTCACTGTGGTGGCACATGCTTGTAGTCCCAGCTACTTGGGAGGTTGAGACAGAAAATCACCTGATTCCAGGAGCTCGAGGATGCAGTGATTGGTGATTGGTGATTGTGCCACTGCTTTCCAGCCTGGGTGGCAGAGTGAGATCCCAGCTCCCCCTCCAAAAAAAAGAATAGAAAAGAAAGAGGACATTTGATTATGGAGTCTGCTATACTATGAGAAAACCTGATCTGAGCACATTTCTCAATTTATTATTGTATACAAGAAATTTCATAATGATAGATTACTTTTGATTTATTAGGAAATTATTGGGATTATATTATTTCCTAAAATCTGAAGGAAATAATTCAAAGAGAGAGTTTATATCATGAATGGCAATAAATATAGCTAGTATTTTGCTTTCTTACTAAGAATCTTAGAAAATCTACTAAATAGAGGAGTAGAGACACTTAAAAAAAATAAAAATAAATTCCAGATTTTTAAGGGGCTTGTAGTGATTTTTATTTTATTTTTATATTTTTAATTTTTATTTTAAAGATGTAGGGTACAATTCAGGGTTAGGTATACAAATGGTCATTGTACAGGTAAAGTTTAGACTCACCTTGGGTCCCTCTTCACCTGGTTTGAGATCAGGTACCCTTATTGATGAAGTATGCCCCCCTCCCTTGGCAGTTTCCTACTACTGAAAATCCCTTTCTTGTAATATTATAATTGTTTAGGGTTCACGTATGAGTGAGAACATGTGGTACTCAGTTCTTTGTTTCTGTGATAGATCACTGAGTATTACAGACTCTAAATTCATCCAAGTTCCTGCAAAGTTCATAATTTGCCCTTCTTTATGGTTGTGTAATATTCCATCATGTATATGTACCATAGTTTTTGTATCCATTCTACTTTTGATAGGCCGCATGGTTGTCTCCAAGTTTTTGCTATTATAAATAGTGCTGCAATAAACATGTGTGCACAGTTATCTTTTTTTATAGAATGAATTGAATTCCTCTGGGTATATTCCCAGAAGGGGGATTGCTGAGTTGTATGGGAGGTTGATTTTTAGATCTTTTAGGAATTACACAGAAGTTGCACTAGTTTACACACCAACCAAAAGTGTAGAAGTGTTTCCTTTGCCCTACATCCTCTCAGCATCTGTTATAATTTGAGTTATGATGGGGGCACTCCTGACTGGAGTTAGGTGGTATCTCAGTGTAGTTTTAATTTGCATTTCTTTGATGATTAGTGAAGCTGAGCATTTTTTCACGTACCTGTTGATTGCACCTATGTCTTTTTTTGAAAGGTGTCTAGTCATATCATTTGCAGACTTTTTAATGGGGCTGTTTGTTTTTTCTTTTTGGCATGTTGGAGTTCCTTGTAGATCATAGATGTTGGATCTTTGTCAGATATACAGTTGTAAATATTTTTTCCCATCATGTGGGCTGTCTCTCTGCTCTCTTAATGGTTTCTTTGAGCTTATGGAAGCTTTTCAGTTTGATAAAGTCCCACTTGTCTGTCTTATCTCTTATAGCCCGGACATCTGGGATTTTGCATAGGAATTGGTTGCCACTTCCAATTTCCATAAGGGTGTCTCCTGCATTTTCTAAGGTTCTTATAGTATGAGGTTTTACGTTTAGGTATTTGATCTATTTAGAGTTTATTTTTTTAATTTGGTGATCTTTTGCATGTAGTCAACCAGTTTTCCTGGCACCATTTACTGAACACCTTCTCCTCTCACCAGTGGTAGGGGGTGGAGGCTTTGTTGAAGGTGAGTTGGTTGAGAAATTGAGGTTTTGCTTCCAGAATCTCTATCCTGTTCCATTGGTCTGTCTGCCTGTTCTTGCACCAATACCAGAGTGTTTTGATTATTATAACCTTATAATAAATGTTAAAGCCTGTAACTGTGATTCCTCTAGCTTTGTTTCTTTAGCTGAGGATTGCTTTGGCTATTTGTAGTCATTTATGTTTCCATATAAATTTCTGTATTGTTTCCATGTCTGATAAGAATTATGCTGGTAATTTAATGGGTATTTGTGTTAAATTTGTAGATTGCCTTGGGTAAGAAGGACATGTTAACAATGTTGATTCCTCCAACCCAAGAGCATGGAATAGTTTTCCATTTGTTTGTGTCATTTTTTATTCTTTGAACAATGTTTTATAGTTTTCATTGTAAAGGTCTTTCATTTCACTGGTTAGGAAGATGACAAGGTATTTCATTTTCTTTTTGTGGTTATTGTGGATGCAATTGTGATTTTTATTTGGTTCTCTGTTGGTTTGTTGTTGGTGTATAAAAATGTGACTGTCTTTTGCAAATTGACTTTGTACCCTGAGACTTTGCCAAAGTCCTTTATCAGTGCAAGAAGGTTTTTGACAGACTCTCTTGGATTTTCAATGTTTAGAATAATATCGTCAGCAAACAGGAATAGCTTGACTTCCTCATTTCCTATTTTGATATTCTTGATTTTTTTCTCTTTTCTGATTTCTCCAGCTAGGACTTCCAATACTATGTTGAACAAGAGGGGTAAAAGTGGGGAACTTTGTCTTGTTCTGGTTTTCAGGGGAATTGCTTCCATTTTTTGTCCATTTAGCCATATCTTAGATTTGGGTTTTCATAGATGGCTCCTATTTTTTTAAGTATGTTCCCTCTATGCCTAGGTGTTCAAGGTTTTTTATCAAGAAGGGATGCCGGATTTTATTGAAAGTTTTCTCTGCGTCTAATGATATAATCATGTGGTTCTTGTTTTTACATCTGTTGATGTATTTAATTATATGTATGGTCTTGCAGATGTTGAACCAGCCCTACATCCCAGGGATGAAACCTACTTGGTCATGGTGGATGATTTTTGAGATGTGTTGTTGGATCCTAGTATCTTGTTGAATATTTTTGCATCTCTGTTCATCAGGGATATTGGTCTGTAGCTGTCTTTTTTTGTTGGTTCTTCACCTGATTTGGGTATCAGTGTGATGTTAGCTTCATAAAATTATTACGGGAGAGTTCTGTATTTCTTGATTGCTTGAATACTTTCAATAGGAATAGTATCAGCTCCTTCTTGTTTGTTTTGTAGAACTCCACTGTAAAGCCATCTAGCTCAGGACTTCTTTTGTGGATGGTTTTCTTATGATGGAGTCAATTTCCTGGGTTGTTATTGGTCTATTTAATGTCTCAATTGCTACTTGTTTCAAACTTGGAAGGCTGTGTGATGTCAGAAAGTCCTCCATTTCATTTAGGTTTTCATGTTTGGCTTCATACAGTGTGCATAGTAATCTCTGATAATTTTTTGCATTTCTTCAGAGTCCATTGTGATTTTATCTTTTGCATTTCTGACTGTGTTTATTTGGGGTTTTTTCTCTCTTTTTCTTGATCAATCTGGCTAGGGGGTCCATCGATCTTGTTTATCCTTTAAAAGAACCAGCTTTTTGTTTTGTTGAATTTTTCTATGATATTTTTGTCTTTTATCCTATATTTGATATTTGGGTTTTATTTTGTGGTGTTCTGGATTCTTCTGCTGAAGTTAGGGTTTTGAGGATCTTGTCTTCCCAACTCCATTAGGTGATTTGTTAGACTGTTAACTTGTGATCTTTCCATTTTCTTGATGTGTGTTCATAAAGAAATAAATTCCCCTCTCAGTACTGTTTTCATGGCATTGTGTCGTTATGTTTATTTGTTTCCAGAAATCTTTTAATTTATGTTTTGATTTCTGTGTTGACCCAGTAGTTGGTCAGCATCATGCTTTTTAGTGTCTATGTCTTTTTAGTGTCTATGTTTTGGGGTAGCTCTGTTAGTGTTAATATTTATTCTTGCTCTACTTTGGTCTGAGAAGGTTTATGGCAGTATTTTGATCTTATGGAATTTGTTTATTCTTGATTTATGTCTGAGGATGTGATCAGTCTTGGAGTACATTCCACGTAGTAATAAGTAGAATGTATATTCTGTTGTTGGATGGATTGTTCTGTAGGTATCTATTAAGTCCATTTGGTTAAGTGTCAAGTTGAGCTTCCAGATCTCCTGCTTGATTTTTTTGCCTTGGTGATCTATCTAGGGCTGTCAGTGGGATATTTAAGTCCCCAGCTATGATAGTGTTTGAGTCTATGTATTTTTTTGTTTACCTAGAAGCTGCTTTATAAAGACTGGTGCTCCTATGTTGGATCCATATATGTTTAGCTTGAATATTTCTTGGTGATGGATTGAACCTTTTATCATTATGTAGTGACTTTCCATATCTTTTTTTAATTTTTGATAACTTTAAGGATATTTTGTCTGATATAAGATCAATCCTGCTTTCTTTGTGTTCCGTTCACTTGAAATTTTGTTTTCTGTCCTCTTACTTTGAGTCTGTGAGTGTCCATTCTGGTGAAATGAGTCTCCTGAAGATAGTATATTGTTACATCATTTTAAAATCCAGTTTGGCATTCTATGTCTTTTCAGTGGTGAATTTAGTTCATTCACATTCAGGTTAATTACTGAGATGTGAGAGTTTATCCCTGTCATGCAGTTCTTATAGGGTTTGTTATTATTGTTGTTTGTTTATTTGTTCGTTGGTTTTCTTTTTATTTTTGTGTTGATATACGTGTATGTGTTCAATCTTTTTCCTGTATTCTTAAGAAGAGTGTGGTTGTTCTTTTTTTCTTTCTTTCTTCTGTGTTTAATAATTTCTTAAGTGTTTCTTGTAGAGCTGGTCTGGAGGCAGCATAAACTCTTAGGGATTGAATATCTGGGAAAGATTTTAATTCTTCTTCGCTGATGAAGCTTAGCTTAGCTTATTAGGGAATTCATGGTTGAAATTGTTTGTCTTTGAGAACTTTGAATATTGAATTCCAGTCTCTTCTAGCCTGTAGTGTTTCTGTGGATAACTCTGCAAGGTAGTCTTACCTTTCTCTCTTGATGTCCTTAAGATTTTTTCTTTTATACTTACTTTTTGTAAGCAGATTACTATGTGTCTAGAAGTTGGTCTTCTCATTTGATGTCTTGCAGGGGTTCTCTGAATTTCTTGTATTTGAATGATAGTGTCTCTAATAAGATAAAGGGAAGTTTTCTTGGATAATTTCATGGAATGTTTGTTCCAGGGTGGTCTCTGTTTCTCTATCTGGCTCAGGATAACTAATCTCAGGTTTGTCCTCTTGATATAATCGCACATCTCTTCGAGGTTTTGCTCTTTCTTTTTAAGCTTCTTTTCTATGTTTTTAACAGCTTGAGTTAGTTCCATATTTTGGTCCTTAGACTCTGAGATTCTGTCTTCTTCTTGGTTGATTCTGCTTTCCATGCTTGTCAATTTGTTATTTATTTCATTTGCTGTTTTCTATCTTGCAGTCATCTCAGTTACCAACTCCTTCATTCATTCCTCTTGTTTCTCCTCCTTTCTATTCATTCTCTCTATTAATATCTTGATATCTGGATTTGTGGTTTGGGATCATTCTGGCAGCTCTTCATTGTTTGAGTTCTAAAGTCTGTATTCTCAAGTGCTGTCTTTCCAGTTGTCTTCTGTATGGGACCTGAGTTCTTCCTTTGATTCTTCTTCATTTGTGATGGTTTTTCTCCTCCTTTTCCCCCTTTTCTTTAATTCTATTTCTCAGTGATGAGGGCATAGCTTTCACTTCTGTTTGCTCAATCCCCTATTCTTCCTTATGTAGGGACTCTGTATTTGTTCAATTTTGAAGCTGGACTGGAGATGGGGGGGGCTGTGCTTTTTGCAACTTTGTGATTTGATTAAGGTGTGATGGGAGAGCTGTAGTTCAGAAGCTATCTTCAGATCACAGTATCTGCTGACAGGTGTGGGGGTGCCTTGAAACCCACTTCCCACCACCTTACAATCTGTCCATGTGATGAGGACATATATATGTCCCCTGTGAGCAAAATGACATAAGTAAAAGGAGAAGAACAGAAAAAGGAAGAAGAGAGACTAAAGGAAGATGAAGACAGAGGAGAAGGAGAAGAAAAAGAGACAGGCATGTCAATTAATGAATAAACAAAGAAACAAAAACAAAAAAAGAAGAAAAAAAAACAAAGAAGCAAAGGAAAAAAAAAACATGATGATGCACTTGCCTTCAAAAATACCCATATGCAAACAGAAAATCAAAAAAAGAAAGAAAGAAAGAAAGAAAGAAAGAAAGAAAGCAAAACAAGTACTAAAACATAAACAAAAACAGAGAAAAATAAAAAAGCTCCCTCTGTGGTCATTTCTGGAACTTCAAGTTCCTTTCCCAAGCACCACTGTGGCTACTTGCCACTGCTGTGGTAGGGAGTGGGCTCTGGTCTCCAACCCTTCCCTACACTCTAGGCACAGACTGATCATGTGGCTCTTAACCTCATGGACCGCGGTGGGAGAAGAATGGATCAGATCCTGATTCACCCAACTTGTCCACTGCTGCTGCTGCCGCCAAGTCCCCCACTCAGATCTCATGTTTCTGTGTCTGGTCCAGCGTGGGGGTGGGGCATCTCTCTCTCCATGTCCGCTCCTGAAGTTTCTTCTCTGGATCAGCAATGGTCATCCCAGAGGGCTGTGAAGATCGCCTCTGGGTCCAAGGTTGAAGTCTAAACAGAGTAGGGGAGCCAATGCAGGTCTCTGCCCAGTTCTAGGACAGATGAAATGACAGCAGAGTTTTCTCTTGGTGGCTGGACTCAGCTCCAGATTTCCTCACTGCACCCTCTCCATGGTTCCCTCAGCCAATGCCTAGCCCACTGCCAGGAGTGATAGCATGGACCAGGTGTCAGGTGCTGAGAGCAGCTGACCTCTGCTTCCTCCTCCCAAGAGACACCCAAGAATAACTGATGATCCTGCGTGCTTGGGGCTCTGATCTCAGGGCAGTGGTGGGTTGTAGCTACCTCTGGAGGGGAGCCCTGGGTGCTTGCTCCCAAGTCACCCCACAGATGGACTTTCACTCACCCAGCAGCACTCACCCACTCATGCAGACTGTTTTTATAGATACTCACCACCTTTGCAGAGACTTTCATGCTCCCACCCATTCTGTGGCCATCTTGCCTCCTCACACCCTTATAGTCATTCCAGATTTTAAAGTAACATGTCCTATTACAGAAAATTTAGGAATTGCAAAATGATAAAAAGGCACTATTAATATTTTTTCAATGTTTCAAAACTATTTTACATAGTTGTGATCAAACTCCATATATTTGTATTTGTATATATGTAAATATTCTAACTTTTCCTTCATATGCTACTTCATATTCTACTTTTTCTTAATATCACTGAGTAATAGTTTATGTTACTGTAAATTTGTTTTAATTCCTTTTAAGTAGTTACTTAATGTCTGTGTCACTTGTTATTGACAATTTTTATATTCTTGTACATTTAGGAATTTCCAAATGTAGGCTAATGGATAAAGAATAACTTGATCTTTCATTTTACTATCTTAGTTAAATACATAATTAATTTTCAGAAGTAAAAATACCAGGTCTAAGGAACATTGCTAAAAACAAATGGAGTATAAAAGTAGTATTTAAGTGTTGCCATTTACAGCTCTCCAAATCACGTAAATATCAGAGCTCAAATGTTGTTGTAGTGTTAAATCATTTTTCCCTTTTTGTATCTGTACAACTCTTTTTTATCAGCAAAGATAAAAACAGCTCATCTCTCTGCAAATTTTACATCTACATAGACTCATAATTTCAGCTTCTCATGAAGATGACCATCAAGGGAAACAAATATAAATATAAAGAATGAGTTAGTAACTGGATTATGCTTTGAAAGTTTGTGGAAGGCAGCTGCAGAAACTGAATTGAACAAGTTATTTGACTTCTCTTTTTTTATGTGAAAAATGGAGCTAATAATTCATCCCACAGGAATAGTCCCTAGATTAAACAATGTTAAAGTCTCTCCAAATGTTATTGCCTTATTATTCCATTTTCAAAATAAGATATGAAGACTAGTATACCTTTTTAGTGGACAAGAATTGTCCTTTGTCTGTCTTTGCCAGGAAGTGTCCAGTGTTAGTGCTCGGGTATCTGTCTGAAGAATGAAGCTTCTTCATTCAGAACTGTTGGTTTCAGGCCAGAAACATGGATAAATGACTCAGTTACCAATGTGTCCAGAGAGGCTTCACTTGGTAATGTGTATGCATTATCTTTGCATGCAGTGAGTGGATAACAAATTCTCTGAAAATGAAGAAAAATTTACCTTTCCACGATTTAAAATTGCTAAGGGAATTTTCTCTGGCTTAAGGAAAATGCCCTTTTCTCCAATTTAGCATTTTTGTTTGTTTTTCTGAAACTGATGAAACTTGGATTTTTCAAAAATATTGTATACTTTCAAATATCTCAAAATAACATACAGTTATCTTAAAAAGCTTGATAATAATATCAGTATGGGTATAATATAAATTTGAGATAAACACTCACTTTTGATTTAAATAAATGTGGAAAATGCTTATGGTTGTAATATTTATATTACATGCAGAATTTTATTTTTAGTCAGCATCAATCGTTTTAAATATTCTTTACATTTTACTGCTTTATCTAGAAAATAACCCTATTTAAAGTTATTTATTAATATTGTGTCAATTTTTCAAAAAAATTATATTATCTATAATTTGAGCCCATTAAATTTTATGAGACAAAATAACAGTGGGCATTATCTAGGTTTATTTTTAGAATACTTGGCAGTGTCTTACAGTATAAATGCAGAACTGTAAATCACAAGATCTAAGTTATCAGAAAAGTGATCTCATTTAATTCTTACTCAAAGTCTAGAAATAGCTTTAATACACAATTTACAGATAAGGTAGTATAAACTCCCAGAGATTAACTTTGCCTAAAAAATTCATTCTTCTTCTATTATACCATCCTGCTGCATATAAAATATTAAGAGAGGGAAAATATTGAGCACTAGAAGAAATCTGAGGGGAAGGAAGGAAGGAGGGGAGGGAAGGCAAGATGGGGGAAAGGGGGAAGGGGGAAAGAAAGGGAAGAGAAGGGAAGAAATGAGGGAAGGGCAGGCTAGAGTGAAACTTATGGACATACCAGTCAGAACTTGAGAGCATTATGGGAAAAGACATACCTTTAATAAGTGATAAATAAAAGAAAAGAAGGCAGTTGACAAAGAGAAGTCTGAATGAATTAAGAAAAAAGAAAAAATTGAACTGCTTAGTACTTTGTAATAATTTATGAAAGAGTGTGTGTTCTACCATACTCTGCCTTAATTAATATTAATATTATGGCCTGTTTTCATTCAGTCCCATACAAATGCAGGCAGTGTTGCTTTCTTTACAGTACCTTCATCGTCTCTCTAGATGTGCCTTCCAGTGCCCTACCATAAAGTTTGGGAAAATGTGAGTATCCTTGGCTATTGAAAAAGATGGTTGTTATAAAAAGAAGAAAAGAAAAAGATGGTTGTCTACAAAAATAATTTAACAAAATTCAGCAAAATCTTGTGCCAATAGCAATCATCAATCTTATTGAGTCATCATTGGGCAACTGCTGATGAGATGTTCTTCCATCATGGCTATAGAATTTCTTATTTATTTTTTATTTTTTGAGTCATAGTCTCACTCTGTTGCCTAGGCTGAAGTGCAGTGGCATGCTCATGGCCTCCACAGCCTCCACCTGCTGGGTTTAAGCGATCCTTCTGCATCAGTATTCCAAATAGCTGGAACTACAGGTGCACGCCACCACGCCCAACTAGTTTTTATTTATTTATTGTAGAGATGAGGTCTCACCAAGTTGCCCAGGCTGGTCTCGAACCCACGGGCTCAGGCAACCCACTTGCCTTGGCCTCCCAAAGTGCTGTGCAGGCTGAGCCACCAAGCCCAGCATGATTTTTTTTCAATAGAAGAATGTATGTGTTGGCTGACTGACTCATCTTAGCTGCATGAACTATACCCTGGAGTAATGGAAGATTCTTTCCCTTCAAGTCATTGAAATCATGTTCTTTTTGTTGAACTGCGGATTTCATGGAACATTTCAGGTCTCACTCTATTACCCAGGCTGGAGTGCAGTGGCACAATCCTGGCTCACTGCAACCTCAACCTCAGCCTCCCGAGAAGCTGGGACTATAGGCACATGCCACTGCACATGCCACTGCACTTGACTGATTTTTTTCAAGAATTTTTTGTACAGATGAGGTCTCGCTATGTTGCCCAGGCTGACCTCAAACTCCTGGGCTCAAGTTGATCTTCCAGCCTCAGCCTCTTAAAGTGCTGTGATTACAGGTGTGAGCCACTGTTTCCGGCCACCTGTAGAACTTCTAACATACTTAATGGAACTGGGAATGAATTGTACTTACTTGGCTGCTGAATGCATAGTGTGCTGGTTCTAGAAAAACTCCCTCACGGCTTCTTATGTTTGTGAATAATAAAATTTATTTAGATTGGAATTTAAAAGTTTCTCAAAATTGACTCCACTTCTATCCATGAGATATAGTAAGGTCTGGTTTCCTAGTTCTATATAAACCTAGCCCTTCTCTTGCCTACTTTGTATATATAATCTCAGAATTTGCAAATTTTTTCTAAGTAAGACAGCAAGACTCAGAAAGCATTCTGGAAAAAAATTGGGCAATTTTACTAAAATATAAAAACAAAAGAACTCTATGCAGCAAAAAAAAAAAAAGAAAGAAAGAAAGAAATCCTTACATAAAGTTAAAAATTGACAAGAGATTTGGAAACTTGGAAATGCATTTACAACTCAACTAATAGCTATTACACCAAAAATCTCATGTGAATTCATTTTAAATTTCTAATAGTTAAATGGCATCAATGGAACAGGGAATGGCCTGGAACTTTATAGAAAAATAAATACCAGTGGCTAACACATACATAGAAAACATATTAAATTCCCCTCATAATTAAATACAAATCAAAACAGATTTTATTTCTCAGATTGGCAAATATGCTAAAAGTTTTTGATAAGTAGGGGCAGCAAAACTGTGGGAGAAAATGATCACTTTCATATAGTGGTGGGGATGTAAATTGGTGCAATCTTTCTGAATGGCATTTTGACAATATAAGCATGATTGTATGTTTGATCACAGCAATATTACAGCTGGAATTTTGCCTGATGAATATATTTCCTAAAGACAAGTGTTCAAGAAGGAGCTTTACAGTATTGGATGTAATAGCAAACTTCTATTAAAAAAATCAACCAAATCATTTAACAATAGAATTATGGTTAAAAATAATTTATTGCATTCTTATGATTAAATATTTCACTGGTATTTTTAAAAAAGAAGAAAGATTTGCATTGCTTAAATGAACATTTCTGAAGTATATTTTTAAACTTGGGAAAACTAATGTTCAGGAAAGTGCAAATAGCTACCAGCTATGGAATAGTGGACATTCGTTTTATTTCTTAGCACATAATACATTTCAACTGCATTGTCTACATCTTTCACATAAATCATCACCTTCTGTCATCTAATTCAATCTATTATCTTTGGCCATCAATTGTCTGTTCTCTAATTTGTCATTATAGATCTCGTTCAAACTAAGAAGTTAGTCATGAGACTTGTTTTTACTGTCTCCTTGATTTGTCTCATTATTTACAGTCTCATAAATATTTTTCACTAAACCCATCTGAATAAAACAACTTACTGCTGCACATATATATCTAATATTCTTTGTCTGCTTTTTGTGTTCGTTTGAGAAAGTCTCTGGTAAGTAATCAGGTAATTAATACAATTTGCTAATTTTAAAAGTGTGGTTCTGTATACTAACCCACACACCATGTTCCATCAACAATGTTTTGGTTTCGGTTCTTTTTAGTTCTTTATTACACGCCCACCCCCCCCCACCGCCCCCATCACCTCAAGTTTGGCAGCTTAAAAAACAAGTATTTGTCTTAAAGTTTCTGTGGGCCAAAACTCTGGAGCATTTTTATTTTTTTATTTTTTTATTTTTTTATTTTAGAGCTGTGGGGTACAAGTGAGGATTTACTACAAAAGTAGACTGCATGCTGTCCCTCACTAACCCGGTAGTGGGTCAGATACCCACTGTGTTTTCATGAGTCCTCCCAGCCTCCTTCTTCTCTCCTTGCCCTAGCAGTGTCCAGTGACTGCCAATCCCATCCTTGTGCTAATGTGACTAGTGTTCAGGGCCCACTATAAGTGATAACATTTGATATTCAGTTCTTTGTTTCTGTGATAGTTCACTTTGTATGATGGTCTCCAACTGCAATTTAGCCGGGTGATTCCAGCTCAGGGTCAATCATGAGGTGGCAGTCAAGCTACCAGCTGAGGCTGAAGTCATCTCAAGGTTCAACTAGGTCTGATGACACTACTTTCAAGCTTAACCATGTAGATGTTGGCCAGCCTGTAATTCTCCTGGCTGTTGGCTGGAGGCCCCCATTTCTCCACGCATCCTTACCTGAATGTCTCCTCAAGGTGGTGGCAGGCTTCCTGCAGAGAAAGCGATCTGAAGGAGAGGGCACACTCAAGATGGAAGTTTTGTTATAACCTAATATCAGCTGTGACATACCCCATTGCTTCTGTCATATGCTATTAGAACCAAGTTAACTATGTTAAGGAAACTAAGCTCTGCCTCTTGAGGGATGAAATATCAAAGAATTCTGGGAAATATTTTTGAAACACTTCCCTTGTGAATAGAACCATTGAGTTGTCATTTTTTCTCTTTAATGTATTAACAATTTTTTAATATATATATAATATTTTTTATTGTGATATTGAGGGGTACAGTTAAAGGTTAGGTACACAAATATGTCTCGTTCAGGCACCCTTGTTGATAAGGAGTGTCCCCCCAGCCCCAGACAGGTATTTACTGCCATTAATCCCTTCCCTTATCCCCCCCCCATATAATAGACCTTGATCATCCAACGTATTACCACAAGAAAATGACTGACAGTGGTGGGACACATGTTCTCACTATAAGTGGGACCTGAACATTAATCACCAAAGCACACGGGAGGGATTGGCGGTCATGGGACATTGCCAGGTGAGGGGGGTGGACACGTAACAACACAAAGTGTACCCCTCAATATCACAATAAAAAAATATTATATATATATAAAAAAAAGAAATCAGGCAGGTGACA
>CAUYQG010118902.1:0-11941 GCA_963574415.1 Tarsius wallacei | reverse complement strand
CTGCTTGTTACCTTTTCTCCCATTTATCCAATTTTATTTTTTTTTTTCAAAAAAAAAATTTTAATTTATCTCTTGTTTTACAACAAAACATAATTTTTTTCTGGGTTTTTTTTTTTTTTTTTTTTTTTTTTTTTTTTTTTTTGCGTTTATCTGGCCAGCAAGTTGAGTTTTGAGGTTAAGGTGGGCGGAGACTTACATTTCTGTCCCATCAGCGGATCTGAAACAGGCTGAGAGAACTTCAAAAATTTGTTCCTGGTCAAATGGGGCTGAGACTTCAAGTCACAGTGTTTCATTTTGCCTTCTTCTACCCTATAAAATTTAAATATGCTTTGAGGCAGTCTGTTGACCTTTGGCCAAGGGCAGTGTTTGCCCAGCTTGAATCACTCACTGACCTCTTTCGGATTTTTCCATATCTGCGTGCCTCTGGCAGTGCTGTTTCCATGTATCGAGGCAGCGTGTACAGGTCATAAAAGATTTCAGACCAGCGGTCTTCGTCATCCATACTACCCACTGCTGGAATTCCAGTTCTTCCACGTCATCACTGTGTCACACAAACATCTCTGCATCATATCTCAGTTTTCACATCTGTAGAGAGGAGGCAATAATAGTGTAAACCTCACAGAATTATTTGGAAGAGTTAATCCATTGCCTTGTGTCTGGCACATATTAAATGCACGATAAATGTCAGCTCTCTGCTGTTACTGCTGCCTGTTAGCATGAAAGGGTCGGAGTAAGCACGGTGCCTGTATTTTCTGCTGTGGAGCTGTAGGGGGCACCCAAGAGGTATCAGTGAGGAGAGAAGATGCTGCAGAGGCTGGAAGGAGATGGAGCCTGATCTTCTCAGGGGAAGTTCCTGTAAGTATGAGTGGGTGTGGTCAAGACAGTCTCACCATGGTCCTTAAAGAGAATGTTCCAGTGAAGGGTAGGTCAGTCCTGCGGCCTTGCTCATGGGTTGGGTACTCTGTTTTCTCCCTAGGGTCAGCCTGGGTTTGACTTAAAGTATTCAGAGGTTTGATTTTGATGCTTGGGTGGGGCTTAAGGCGTTCTTTAGTATCTACTCTTGTTTCACAGGTGCTGCCACCAGGTGGTAGAAAACTAATAGATGTGTGAGGCTGAGCTGTAAGGAGCATGGGATGTTCCAACTCATTAATAACAACAAATAGATTTTCTTATTAAATCAGCTAAAAGTTAAATTCTTATATTCACCAACCACAAGTAGTTGTGATAGATTGCAGAACGAGGTATGAGGCTGGACATCCCTTATTTTTCTAATGTGTTCTCTATCATTCCTGGAGAAGCTCACTGTTCCCCCTTACCCAGACAACTGGAAAGACCTCTCTTCTTTCCGCCTCATGGGTCCTGGAGGCTTCCTGTTGCTCCATCCCTCTCCTTGGGGGCTTGATCTTCCTTGAGAAGACAGCAACTGCTGTTCCAACTCTCTTCCAGCCTGGAGTATTTGAGAACTTTTCAGACTTTATCCTGACACCTTGAGGGATGAGTTCTGTATTGAGTGTCCCCAGAATTACAACTTGCCCCTTGTCTTTTTCTCTTGCTCAGGAGAAGAAGAAACAACTTCATCTGTCTAATTTAATGGTATTAGGATAGTTTCCTAGTTCACTGGCAAGATCCTGCAGAAATTGTTTTCCCATTGGTCATGTAGCTTGCTATTATTTCTTTTAAAATTATATCAGGGCAACTTTATGTATATCTGAGTGGCCCCCTACCATGTTTTTCTCTGAGGAGGTGTTCTGCTTGGATTCTACGGAAAATTCCATTCCCTTACTCCTGTGACTCTGGGTGGGATGGCCTCTTCAGAAGGATGACTTGATCTTTGACCATCTTCTTGTTTTGAAAGGCAAGAGACATTTGGCTGAAGAGGTTCTGGGAGGCTGCTTAGAAGAGTTGTCTTATAACTCTGTGGTGACCTCCTTTGCAGGAAGGATTTTCAAAATTTCAAAACACAACTTGTAAAATAAGCAATATCTGAGTTGGCTCAATCCTGTTCCCTGGGTCTTGTCAGCACATAAACATAAGACAGAATAGTTTCATGTTTTGTTTTTGATCCCGAGACTGGAGGTAGGAAGCTGATCTTGAGGAGAGGTGGGAAGTAGGGTGAGCACAGCAGGTCAAGTGGTCTTGGGTAGATGCTCTTTCAGCTCCTGTTGCCTTGACCATAATATTGATGGAGCTGCTAGGCAGAGCGTGTGGAAGTCCTCGGGATGTGTGGTAGGTTGAATAATGGCCCCCAGATATGTCTGTGTTCTAATCGCTGGAACTCATAAATATGCCTTTATATGGCAAAAGGAATTTTGTGGATGTGACTAAGAATCTTTAGGTGGGTAGATGATCCTGAATTATGCAATCACAATAGTCTTTATAGCAGAAGTATACGGGAAAGATGGAGGAAGTAGGAGATGTCTCCACAGAAATCAGAGTCTTGAGTAATGCAGCCAGGAGCCAAGGAATGCCAGCAACCTCTAGAAGTTGGAATAGGTAAGGAATGGATTCTCCACTGGAATCTTCGGAAGTAACTGGCCCTGGTGACATCTTGATTTTAATCCTGTAAAAACACATATCTGATTTCTGACCTTCAGAACTGAAAAAGAATAAATGTGTGTTGTTTGAAGGCACTAAACTTGTAATTTTTTACAGCAGCAAGAGGAAACTAATACAGGACTCCCCCCCCCCACCCCAGGTATCCCTTCTCCATCCCCCACAGAGTTGACATGAAGACAGAGGAAGTACCGTTTGAGTGCTGGTGGCTTGGCCGAGGCCTCTTATTTACCTTCTGTGACAATTTCATGTTCCACAGCTATCTCACCATCCAGGTTCCCCTAATTTCCCATGGTGTGGCTGTTACCCTTGATCATATTGATCATGGCAGTGAGAATGGGATCCCAGAGAAGGCAACCCTGGATCAGGGTTTAGAGAACTTGTTCTGTGGGCAGATCAGCTCAGGGTAGCACTTACTCTGACATGGCACATAATTCCTATTCGGTCAGCCTGGATTTGGCTGGGTCTGGCCTTATGGGAATTCATAGGCTGGGTGTCGGTGAGTGTTGCCCCATCTTGGATGATGTGGGAGACTTGGGCCTCTGAAAGAAACAGATTTATTTAGAAGTCTCATCTCAGTGAGGTATAAATGTGGAGCCAATTACTGGTTCATGCATATCTTGTAGATCCCCTTTTCCCATCCCTTAATGAAATCTTAGGAAGATTCACTTTCAGTTATTAAAAGTTCTTGTCAGTTACAAGTTTGGGTTCTCAACTTGATTTAAATCTCATCTCCCTTCCTTCTAGTCTAGGCTTGACACATGGCTCTAGGTATGGGGCTGTGGTCTACTCTTCTCCTACCATGTATTGGTATGGGGGTAGTCAGGACTTGTTCTGAGATGCTTCTTTTTATTTCTTCTGGATCTAGCTTTCTGGTAGTAGGAAGCAAGGAGAAGAGATAGGGAGAAAGGCAAAGAACTGGATGCCCTGCTCTGGTAGTTGTCACTGCCACTCCCGGTATCCCTGAACACTCTACCCTCTTGGTGACTGGTGTGAGTTCTTCAGGAGCTTTGCGGGACTTTCCCTGCAGCAGGCAGGCCAGCTCTGACTTGCTGTTTTCTGCTAGGAGGTCTTCTCACCTGGCAGGCAGCCTGTGGTGCTGAGAGTTTAAGCCCAGCTCTCTTTGGTGTTGTCCACTTGATCCATAGAAAATGCATGCACCTTGCTGTGCCGGATAGTGGTAAGACAGGATATTTCAATGCTGCCTCTTCTCTGTCCTGCCAACTCCCTTCATTTTACCTTTCCTTGCACTGGTAAGCCCAGGGATAGTTCATTGGGTCCATTGTCTAAGCAAATGTCCGTCTGGAGAGTGGATGGCTAGTCTCTTCTTGCAGGCACCCTCAATTTTTCTGAGTGTTTCTCATTTTCTTCTTTTACATTTTTTTTTTTTTGAGTTGGAGTCTCACTCTGTCGCCTAGGCTGGAGTGTAGTGGCACACTCATGGCCATCCCAGTGTCGACCTGCTGGGCTCTAGTGATCCTTCCACCTCAGCCTTCCAAGTAGCCAGTTCTTCTACATTTCTAATGGCTGTTACATTGTACTTATGGAGGTAACATGATGCTATAATTGGCATTGTGTGTTATTTAAACACATTATTTCCTTATTGAACATTTGGGATGCTTGTTGGCTGGTTTGTTCACTTGTGTTTACCATTAGCCACTTGTAATGAACATCTTTGCTCACTTGTTTGACTATTCCCTTAGAATAAATCTTTCTTAGTGGAATAGTTCTTTCTTGATACACATTGTGATCTTCCTCCTCTTCACCCTTTGTTGGTTCTGGGTGGAGCTTTTCCAGTACTCCAGGTTTTATGTCATAAATGTACTTCCTGTGAATTTGTCCTCTACAGTGGTTTTGGACAAATATTCCAGTCTGTGTTGACATTGTGTTTACCAGTGTTGACACTGGAGATGGAATCTGCACTGGAAGACCTGAGGTTGTCCTGGATGCTGACTCTACTTTGTTACTGAGTTGTCCCAAAGCCAGAAAATCTTCAAGATGGAGTCATTGGCTAGATCCACTTGGAATCCAATGGGAGAATGGATGGGTGCTCTCTCCTTGTGTGTCATCTGTGATCCCTGCACTCCTTTTTCTCTTTCCGCCTCTCTGGCCTATTTCTTGCTTCTTCTTTGGCTTATCTTATGGCTCTTTTTAAATGTCCCTAAATTCCAGAGTTCTGCCTTTGCCTTCCCTTCTTTCCCTCCATATAATCTCTCCAAGCAGCCTTTATCACTCCTCTGGTCTTCTCTCCAGAGCCTCCTGCCTGGGGTTTATCATGTGGAGAGCCAGGTCTTATAATAATGTAACCTCTCAAATGTAAGCTTTTGAGGCTCTCTTCAAATAGAATACTTGGGAGGTCTCTGGTACTAGTCCAGGGATGGTAATGAATGAGACCTTAAATTCCGTTTTCTAGAGCAAACTGGGTGAGGAGTTAGTTGTAGATAAGAGGATATGAATGAACCTGGTAAGTGATTACATGGCAATGGAGAGAGGGAAGAACTGAAAATTCCTTCAGGTTTTTGTTGTTGTTGCTGTTTTTTGTTTGTTTTTAGTTGGAGTCTCACTCTGCTGCCCAGGTCAGAGTGCAGTAGCACCATCATGGCTACTCCAGCCTTGACCTGCTGCGCTTAGGAAATCCTTTGGCCTTAGCCTTCCAAGAAGCTAGAATTACAGGCATGCACCATCACGCCCAGTGGCTAATATAGTTTTTTATTTATTGTAGAGATGAGGTCTTGCCAAGTTGCCCAGCCTGGTCTTGAACCCTTGGACTCAGGCAATCCTTTTGCCTCTGCCTCCCAACACTGAGTTTACAGGCATGAGCCACTGTGCCTGGCCTCCTTTAGGTTTTGAACAAGTTTTAGGGGTACATGAAGGTGGAAATTCGCCTGACCTTGGGAAAATGTTGGTTACATTTGAAGGAGTAGTTTGGGGGACAATGTGGATTGCAGAAGGTGAGGCACTGAATAAAGGGAATGTGTAATACTCTTTGAGAGAGAAACAGGATCATTAGAAAGGTTTTCCTTAACAGAGTGTACTTCACTATGGGAAAGCAGCCAGGAGAATGAGAGAGATTGAAGATATAAGAGGAAAAAACCAATTAGATGTAATTGTTTCATAACAGAAAAAAGTAGGCAGTGTTCTGCCATTGCATTACTAATGGATCTTAAAGCACCAAAGCTAACATCTTATGGAAACCACATTTCAAGGTTTATGATTGTGATTACTTTCAGTTTATTTTTACAGAGATGCTAATTTCCATAAATAGCATGGAAGCATAAAGCAATTTCCTCTCCAAGTATTTCATGCAATTACTTTCTGGAATTTGTCAGCACTGAACAGCTCCAGCCAACGTATGCTATAAATTATTGTGGTCAAATACTCAAAGATGCTTTTATTCTCCAAGCCTTCATTTATAATTATAATAGCATTTTATTTTGAAAATAATTTAAAAACAAGGAAGAATTATTTTATTAATAAAAAATATCCAAAGTATTAAAAGGACTCTTTAAATTGTCTTCATTCTCTTTGGAAGTCACCTTTTTGTGTTTTTTTTTCTGATCTAAAAACATAAAACATATTCATTATACAAATGTGGAACACAGGAAAGGACAAAGATGAAAATAACCACCACCTTTAATTCCACTAATTGTCAGGATTTTGTTGCATTTTTTTCAATATTCTTCTTAGAATATTTACATATATATATTTTGAAAAGTGATTATGCTCTATTTTGATAACTCTTTTAAACATTTAGCATTGTGAGGAATATTTTAAAGTATCACTAAATATTTTCTTATAATAGCATTAGATATATATTACATCATTTGGTTGTGTCCTGCTTTATTAACCAGTTCTTGATTGCTGAGTAAGGTTGGTCATAGTTTTTGCTGTTGCAAATAATGCTGCTATACATATGCTTCCAAATCTATCTTTGCTCAAATTTGTGATTATTTTCTTTGAACACATTTCTAGAAAAAATATTTATTGAGGCATAATTTTGGGGTCAGGAATATATGGAATTTTAACATTTTGATTTATACCAAAAATTTCCTTCCAGAAATTTCCATCAAAGTGTATTCTTACCTTGCAATAGATGGCAATATAAGTTAAGGCAATTTTATTAGTGAAAGATTTTTTAAAATATTTTTGAACTATTTGTATTACTGCTTGTGTATTGTCTCTTTAAGATTTGAAAAATAGAGCAACAGATTTTCATCTTTATATTTTTGCCTATTTTTCTATTGAGAATTTCTTATTAACTTGTAAGTGCTCTTCATGTACAAATAATATTAACCTTTTGTCTTTTATATGTTTCAAATAATGTTCTCATTTTGTCACTTATACCTGGTTTTTACTTGAGTTTTTGGCCGACTGACATTCAGAATTTTCAAGTAGTTTACTCTGGGAGGTCTCTTAATTTTTCAATTTTCTACCTTTGTCATGCTTAGAAGTAGACTCATCCTAGGAGAAAAGATAAGGACATCTATATTATCTCCTAGTCTTATATTTATTTTTAAATATTTCAATCTTTATTTTAGAATATATTTATTTGCTAATCTTTCAGTCTTTTCCTGTGCTAATTCATACTTTTAAAGTTACTGTATTTTTGTAATGTGTTAATATCTACTAAGATGAGATATCCCTTCATTAATATAGTTTTGACTAGCTCAGGTCTTTAAGTTATTTGGTCACATTCCAACAACAAAAAAATCCTGTTGCTTTAAGTTGTATATGGCATAGTGGAGGAGTAACAAGTTCCTTCTCTCAAAACTAGATCAAACAAACAACAACAAAAATAACAAAGTTTATCTCCAATGGAAAAAGAAAATGGCATCAATTCCCAAACACAAACTATGAAATTTTTTTCTAGTGCTGTAAAGTCTAGGTATGAGAAAGTGGGGATCCTGAAGGCTGACGTGTCTTTTTGGATTGAGAGCAGGACAGAGAGTTCTGCAAAGTTGATTGTCATAACTGTGCCTATCTAACAAACTTTTGGTTAGAACAGTGAAATTGGGAGACCTGAATGGGACTTGGAAGAAGTGAATATTGCTGCCAAAGAGGCCCTGATGAAAATATGAGACTTCAGAATAAGGATGAAATCACGTAGATATCCTGGCAGACAAAGTAAGGAATATACAAGGGAAAAAATCAGAATGACCGGTGTTTACAAAACCTTGAAGGAAAAGAGTGATAAAAGTTTCCTGTAATTACATTGCTGATTATTTTCCTGTTTTCTTTTTCATATATTAACTGTTCACATTTTGGGTCTCCTCTGATACCATTTTTATATAACCACTTATATATTACTTTTTACATTTCCTCTTGTAGTATACCAGTTCTGTCTAGCACGTCCCCAATTGCTTATTCCATTGTGTTTATTTTTGTTTTTTTGTTTTTTTGAGTTGGAGTCTCACTCTGTTGCCCAGACTGGAGTGCAGTGGCCACTGTAGCCTCGACCTGCTGGGCTCCTGCGATCCTTCCGCCTCAGCCTTCCAAGTAGCTGGAACTACAGGCGCACGCTACCACGCCCAGTTAATTTTTTGATTTATTGTAGAGATGAGGTGTCGCCTGCCCAGGCGGGTCTCGAACCCGCGGGCTCAGGCAATCCACTCACCTCAGCCTCCCAAAGCGCGGGATTACAGGCTGAGCCACCGAGCCCGGCTGCTATTCATCTTTTAAAACATGAGAATATTTTGTCATTTGCAAAAACAAGGAAGGTATTGAAGAGCATTCTGCTAAGTAGAATAAGCCAGGCATAGAAAGACAATGCATGTTCTCACTCATATATGGAATATAAAACAATCAAATTCAGAGAAATAGAGACAGTAGTCACTGAGGTTGGGAAGTGGAAGAAATGGAGAGATCATAGTTGAAGAGTGCAAGTCTCATGCAGAAGAAATATGGGTTTTTTGTAGATCTGTTGCAGAGCATGGTGAATACAGTTAATTATATAGTATTGTACATTTCAAAATTGCTGAGAATAGATTTCAAAAGTTCTCACCACAAAAAATGTGAAGAATTTGAGGTTATAAGTTTATATGCATAAGATATACCATCACTTTTTTACCACATAAGTTTATACAACTACAAATTGTAAATTTACAATTTTAAAAACAGATAAAACTAGTATATAGATAGAAGTCAGAATAGTGTTTTGGAGGATCCATTGTTCACTAGGGGGAACTAAGGAGCTTCTGAGTTCTGACAATATTCTCTTTCTTGATCTAGGGCTATTTACACAAATACATCCACTGTGTTAAAGTTATCTGTCTGATTTATTTGGTTATGATTTGTTTATTGTGCTGTAGGTATGTTATAATTCAATAAAGGTATCTCTTTATTTTATTATACAGCTGTACACAGTAAGGATTAACTCCTTAGGTAGACTCCATGCAGGTGAAGTTTAGGTTTCCAAGTGGCCCTCATTCCCCTGGTAGTGAACCTGGCTCCCTTTGTGTTGTCACGCACCCTCCCTCCCTCCTTACCCTAGCAGTGCTGGGAGTGCAAACTAGTTCCACCTCTATGGAAAGCGGTTTGGTGATTCCTAAAGTAACTAAAAATTGATTTTCCATATGATCCAATAAATATATCTTTAAAATGGAATCTCCTACTTACTACTATATAAATTATGTGTGGGAAAATAATAATATTGCTATTGTGTATAGTAATATAGTTATAGCAGATATCAAAAAGTACATTATATAATACAGTAATGCTATAAAATAATGTGGCTAATTAAATAATAAGTACAAATGATAATAGTTATTACTAACACATATCATGCTTAATGTATGCACTGTTCTAAGTGTTTTAATGATTGCATATTCAATTCTAAAAAATATGATCCTGCTATATTTACTTTACAGTAATATAGTAAATTACATAATACCAAAAAAATATAATATCTATAACTAGCATATATCATGCTTAAATAGTACACTGTTTTACATGTTTATATATTTAATTTCTTAAAATTCTATGCATACTATATTACAACATGGTCCATTATAAAATAATACAGAAAAACTATAATAATTATATGTAACACATTTAATGAGTGCACAGTTTTAAGAGATTTATGTAGCCACATATATAATTGTATTAAAAATTCTGAGCTTATTATTATCTTTAATTTTCACATGAGATAGCAAGAGTACAAGAAAAAACCAGGAGACCAGAGAAGTGCCTTGTTTAATGTCACACAGCTAGGTCATAACAGAATGTATTACAAAATCAGCTATATAAATGGAATGAAAAGGACATATGAGTCTCCATTAGCATCAAGTACACATTTGAGGTGTGCCTTTACGGTCTTATGATACAGACATAGGCTCTATTTTAGTGTAAAAGAAAGATATTCCTGCTGCTGGTCAGTACTGACTTCTTTTTGTGTATTGATTTTTTTCCCCTCTTAAAATTGTTTCTGCAAGCTTTTCTCATTGTCTCCAACAACAGAGATCAGGTTGTTGTTGTTGCTACTGTAAAATCTCCATACAAAAAGTATTCTCTTAGTGAGAAATTACCTACAAGAAGTGAGACTAAATTGCACAGGCACAATTTTACCCTCATGCCTCTGCAACCCCATGAAATGTACATTACAAAAGTATTTAGAATGATAGATTTAGTAATCTTCCATTTTCATTCTGCCACCATGAGATCTGAAACATACAATGACCTAGCTGCACTTTCTATCCATTTTGACTAGGCTTTTAAAAATAATACAGAGCTTAAATATATTATTTAGATGCATTATCTGATTTAAATGAATGTTTACCTTTAGTTTATGTGGAGTTCATGATGTGAAAAATAGCAAAAAAGAAGAGGGATTGGTAAACATACACAGAGCTGATATGCATTTTTCAGGTTATGCAGAATATTAACACCATAATTATTTGTGCCCCTAAGTGGGAGACTAATTAATATTTTAATACCTTCCTCCATAGCTCACAGTATTCAATAAGTCTTCAGGCTGCAATTTATCTTCTCAAGTCTCATACATGTTAATAAGTAAGGGACAAACTCATATAGTATTTTGCTGTTTGATGTGATTTCCCATTGTCTTGAGTTTACTTGCATTTCAAGTTGTTCACATCTTAAAATTGGAGAGTATCTGAGACACATTTTGCAACTATGAAAGGTAAGTAACTTCATCTCTTTTTTCCTACCTAATGTATTAATTTTAGCATCAGCCGGGCTCGGTGGCTCAGCCTGTAATCCCGCGCCTTTGGGAGGCTGAGGTGAGTGGATTGCCCGAGCCCGCGGATTCGAGACCCGCCTGGGCAACTTGGCAAGCCCTCATCTCTACAATAAAAAAAAAATAGCCAGGAGTGGTAGCGCACTCCTGTAGTTCCAACTACTTGGAAGACTGAGGCAGAAGCATCACCAGAGCCCAGCAGGTCGAGGCTGTGGTGGCCGGGAGCGGGCACTGCACTCCAGTCTGACGACAGAGTGAGACTCCAACTCAAAAAAAAAAAAAAGAATTTTAGCATCATCAGAGCAAAAAATATAGAAGAAGCTATAATTTATGGTTAATAATTCAGTATTTAAACTTATATTATAATCTTAATAATTGTTTAAATGTACCCGGATAGATTTCAGGTGAAGTAGTTACTATCTTGGACTTTTTTTCTTCTTCTTCTTTTAAATTTTATTTTTAAATTGTGGGGTACAATTCAGGGTTAGGTATACAAATATTCACTGTGCAGGTACCCCTGTTGATGAGGTGTGCCCCCCTTCCCCAGGCGGATATCGACTACTGTCAATCCCACCTCCCCATCCCTCTCCCTCCCCGCAGCTTCCCGCTATTGTCAATCCTTTTCTTATAGTATTATGGTAGTTGTTCAAGGTCCACTTATGAGTGAGAACATGTGATACTCATTTCTTTGTTTCTGTGAGAGATCACTCAGTGTTATAAGCTCTAATTCCATCCAGGTTGCTGCGAAGTTCATGATTTTGTTCTTTTTGATGGCTGCATAATATTCTATTTTGTATATGTGCCACATCTTTTTTATCCAGTCCTCTTTTGATGGGCAACACAGTTGGTTCCATGTTCTTGCTATTGTGAACAATGCTGCGATAAACATACGTGCACAGGTATCTTTTTCATAGAGTGATTTGAGTTCTTCCAGGAATATTACCAGTAGGCGGACTGCGGGGTCATATGGAACTTTTAGGAATCGCCACACTGATTTCCACAGAGGTTGTACTAGTTTACACTCCCACCAAGAGTGTAGAAGTGTTCGCTTTTTGCCACATCCTCTCAAGCATCTGATATTTTTTGAGTTATTTATGATGGCCATTCTGACTGGAGTTAGGTGGTATCTCAGTGTAGTTTTAATTTGCATCTCCTTGATGACTAGTGAGGCTGAACATTTTTTCATGTATCTGT
>CAUYQG010118899.1:0-14827 GCA_963574415.1 Tarsius wallacei | reverse complement strand
TAAACCGTGGAAAATGGGAACAATAAACTCCCAAGTTAGCTGTGTTTGTGTTCATTCGGGTTTCAGAGTCCTCTGTTAGAGCCAGCAGGAGCCTTTTCTGGTTGCAGTGCCAAGTGGAAAAGGAGGGAGGGAATGGGGTCAGCAGCTCCCGAACACATCCTAGTGGTCTTGGGGTCAATGGCCCTAACGCTCAGTGGGCCTCCATGGCCAGCTCCCAACACCCACCCCCAAACCTTACCACCATTTTACTCTAGGGCTGTTTACAGCAGTTCCTTTTACCTAATACATCATGCCGGCTATCAAGAAAAATTAATAAGGCATACTAAAAAGCACAAAACACAATTGGAAGAGATCAGAACTGGACGTGACAGTGATGTTGGAATAATCAGATCAGGAATTTAAAACAACTATGATTAATGTGCTAAGGGTTGTAATGAATAAAGTTGACAGCAGGTAGAAACAGATGGCAATATAAACAGAGAGATAGAAATCCTAAGAAAGAGCCAAAAATAACTGCTAGAGTTTTTTATTTGTTTGTTTTTTTAAGATAGTCTCACTCTGTTGCCTAGGTTGGAGTGTAGTAGCATGAGTCTGGCTCAGCACAGCCGTGACTTTCTGGGCTCAAGTGATCTACCCACCTCAGCCTCTTTAGTAGCTGGGGCTATAGGCACACACAGCACACCTGGCTAATTAAAAAACAAAGCAAAGCATTTTTATAAAGACACGTTCTTGCTATGTTGCCCAGGCTGGTCTTAAACTCCTGGGCTCAAGCATTTCTCCTGCCTCAATCTCCCAAAGTGCTGAGATTATAGATATGAGCCACTGTGCCCAGCCAAGAACTGCTAGAACTGAAAAACACAGTTGCAGAAATAAAAAATGAGTTTATTAGTAGAATGGACATGACTGAGGAAAGAATCTCTGAGTTCAAGAATATATCAATGGAAACTTTGAAAATTGAAAAGTAAAGATGGAAAAAACTAAACATACTATCCAAGGGCTTTGGTATGACTACAAAAGGAGCAACATATGTATAATAAGAATAGCAAGAGTAGAAGACAGAGAGAAGGGAACAGAAGAAACATTTGAACAATAGTAACTGAGAATTCTCTCCCATATTAACCTCAGACACCAAAAACACAGATCTAGGAAGCGCAGAGCTATGAAACTCTGAACAAAATTAAAGAACTAAATAAATGGAGGGATAGTCCATGTGTATAAGTGGGAGTTCTCAATACTGCCAAGCTATTAGTTCTTCCCAACTAGATCTATAGATTCGATGCAACTCCAATCAAAATCCCAGAAACTTCTTTTGTGGATATTGGCGAACTGATTCTAAAGTTTTTCTGGAGATGCAAAATTTCCAGAATAGCCAACACAATATTGCAGGAAAAGAACAAAGTTTGAGGACTAACATTATGTGGACAATATTGCAGGAGAAGAACAAAGTTTGAGGACTGACATTATGTGGCTTCAAGACTTACTATAAACTACAGTGTGGTATTGACAAAAGAACAGACAAATAGATCAATGAAACAGGATAGAGAACCCAGACACAGACCCACGTGAATCCAGTTAACTGATCTTTGACAAAGGAGCAAAGGCAATACAATAGAACAAAGATACTCTTTTTAACAAACAACAAATGGTGCTGAGATAAATGGCCCCAATCCTCAATCTGCTCCCAAAAGACTCTGGATACAGACCTTAAATCCTTCATAAAAATTAACTAAAAATGGATCATAGATCTAAGAGTAAAATGGAAAACCATAAGAGTTCTAAAAGGTAATAGAAAATCTAGTTGGTCTTGAGTATGACAAGAATTTTTTAGATACAATGCCAAAGGCATGATTCATGAATGAAATGATATGTTGGACTTCATGAAATTAAAAACTGCTCTCTGAAAGACAATGTTGAAGAAATGAGAAGATAAGTCACAGACTAGGAGACAGATTTTGCAAAAAAACATGTCTTCTGGAACTGTGTAATCCAAAATATACAAAGAACTCTTAAAATTCAATGATAAGAAGATAACCCAATTTTTTAAAAAATGGCCCAAAGATCTTCACAGACACCTCACCAAAGAAGATATACAGGTGACAAATAATCATGAAAAGATGATAGACAATGGAGACTCAGAAAGGTGAGGGCGTGGGAGGAGAGGGAAGTGGATTACCAGGAATCACTTTGTGAATACAATGTACATTATTTGGGTGACAGATACCCTAATTGTGCTGACTTTACCAGTATGTAACTGATACATATAACAAAATTGCACCTGTACCCCATAACTTTATTAAAAAAAAAATGATTCACGTCATATGTCATCAGGGAAACACAAAAGAACAATGAGATACCACTCCACATCTATCAGAAGCCCAAAATCTGGAACACTGAAAACATCAAATGCTGACTTGGATGTGGAGCCACAGGAACTCTCATTCATTGCTGGTGGGAATGCAAAATGTTATAGCCACTTGGAAGACAATTTGGTGGTTATTTATAAACTAAACCTACTCTTATTATATGATTTAGCAATTGTGTTCCTTGGTATTCATCCAAACTTGGGTTTACACAAAAACCTGCACATACATGTTTATAGCAGTTTGATTTGTAACTGCCAAAACTTGGAAGCAACCAGGGTATTCTTCAGTTGGTGAGCGGATATATAAACTGTGGTACACACAGTTAGTGGGAATACTATTCAGCACTAAAAAGAAATGAGTATGAAGCCATGAAAAGACATGAAGGAAATTTACATATATTATTAGTGAAAGAAGCCTATCTGAGGCTACATTCTGTATAATACCAACTTCATGACATTTTGGAAAAGTCAAAACTATGGAGATAGTAAAAAAGATTAGTTGTAGTCAAGGGTTTGAGGAAATGAATATGGAGCACAGAGAATTTTTAAGACAGTGAAAATACTCTGTATGGTACTGTCATGATGGATACATGTCATTACACATTTGTCTAAACCCACAGAATGTACAGTGCCCAGAATAAAACCTAATGTAAACTATGGACTTTTGTTGATAATGATGTGGAAAATGTAGGTTCACCATTGTAACAAATATACCACTGAGGTGGAAGATATGAATAATGAGAGAGACTATGTTTGGGGGCTTGTGATATATGGGAAATTACTGTACATTCTTCTTTATTTTGCTGTGAACTTGATGCTGATTTTTTTAAATGAAGTCTTAAAAATACATACATATATAAAAATAGACACATACATCAGTGTAACAGATAGAGAACCCAGAAATAAAGTCACATACCTACAACCATCTGATCTTTCATAAAGTAAAAACATACGCTAGATAAATGATACCTTACTCAATAAATGGTGCTGGGAAACTTGGCTGGCCCTATACAGAAGAATGAAACTGGACCCCCATCTCTTTAAAGATCTAAACATACGACCTAAAACTATGAAAATCCTAGAATAAAATCAAAGAAAAACGATTTCGGACTTTGGCCCAGGCAAAGAATGTATGACCAAGTCCTCAAAAGCAACAAAAACAAAAATAGACAAATGGGATTTAATTAAACAGCTTCTACACAGCAAAATAAACAACAGAGTATACAGACAACCTACAGTATGGGAAAAAATATTTGCAAACTATGTATCTGACAAAGGGCTAATATCCAGAGTCTACAAGGAACTTAAACAATTCATCAAGAAAACAAAACAAAGCAAAAACAAAACAAACAAAAAAACAAATAATCACATTAAAAAGTGGGTGAAGAACATGAACAGACATTTTTCAAAAGAAGACATACAAGCGGCCAAGAAACATATGGAAAAATGCCCATCACTAATTATTAGAAAAATGCAAATTAAAACCACAGTGAGATACTGTCTTGCACCAGTCAGGATGGCTAGTATTAAAAAGTCAAAAAACAACAGATGTTAGGTTGTGAAAAAGGGAACACTTACACACTTCAGGCAGGAATGGAAATTAGTCCAACTTCCATAGAGTACAGGAGACCAGTATGGAAATTTCTCAAAGAACTAAAAATAGAACTGCCATTGAATCTAGCAATCCTACTTCTGGGCATCAACTCAAAGGAAAATAAATCCATTATATTAAAAAGACATCTGCACTCATGTTTATTGTAGCACTATTCACAATAGCAAAGATATGGAATCAACCTAAGTGTTCATCGGTGGAGGACTGGATAAAGAAAATGTGGTATATACCTACCATGGAATACTACTCAGTCATGAAAAAGGAATATAATCATGTCTTTTGCAGCAACATGGATGCAACTGAAGACCATTGTCCTAGGTAAAATAAAGTCAAATGTTATATGTTCTCACTTATAAGTGGGACATAAATAATGGGGACACATGGACATATGGAGTGGAATAATAGACATTAGGGACCGAAAAAGGGAAGGGGATGAGGGTTGAAAAACTACTTCTTGGGTACAATATTGACTCTTTGGGTGGTGGTTACACAAAAAGGTCCAGAGTTAGCCGGGCATGGTGGCTCACACCTATAACTCCAGCACTTTGGGAGGCCAAAGAGAGAGGATTGCCTGAGCACGGGGGATTGAGACCAGCCTGGGCAACCTGGCAAAATCTTACCTCTACAGTAAATCAAAAAATTAACCAAGCGCGGTGGCGTGCACCAGTAGTTCCAGCTACTTGGAAGGCTGAAGTGGAAGGATCACCTGAACCCAGCAAGTCAAGGCTGCGGTGACCATGAGCATGCCACTGCATTCCAGCCTGGGAGACAGAGTGAGAATCCAACTCAAAAACAAACAAAAAAAATGTCCCAGAGGTCACCACTATACAATATATGCATGTAATAAACCTGTACTTGTACCCCTTAACTCTAGATAAATAAAAAATAAAAATAAAAAGACTAATAAAAAATAAAAATAGATACATTTGTGTATGTTTACACACGTGTTGGTCACAAAAAAAAAACAAAGAGGTGACGAAGGCCTGAGTAAGAGCCACATTCTGCAGTGGTTCTGACTAAGCACAGAAGAGTTCGGGGAACTCCGGGTAGCTACAGACGGTCACATGCTCATATGTACTGAGACTCCACTGCTCCCTGTCTCTTCTCTCTACCAGAATTTCCCCCAGTACACTTAACTGCAAAATCTGCAAAGCCAGAAGCTGCACGTCGACTGTTTATTTTATTTATTTATTTATTTTGAGTTGGAGTCTCACTCTGTCACCCAGACTGGAGTGCAGTGGCCGCTCCCGGCCAACGCAGCCTCGACCTGCTGGGCTCCGGCCATCCTTCCGCCTCTGCCTTCCAAGTAGCTGGAACTACAGGCGCGCGCTACCATGCCCGGCTGATTTTTTATTTATTATAGAGATGAGGTCTCACCAAGTTGCCCAGGCGGGTCTCGAACCCGCGGGCTCAGGCAATCCACTCACCTCAGCCTCCCAAAGGCGCGGGATTACAGGCTGAGCCACCGAGCCCTGCTGACTGTTTATTTTTTTAAAGTGTTGAATTAGATGCCACTCCTCTTATTTTGTTAGGAGATAAAATATTTGTTCACATTATTTATTTAACTTTGACCTTAACATTCACTGAAATGTGTATGTTGCTGTCTTAGAAATGAGGCTGAAGTTTACTATGTTAGAAATTATGTTCAGGCCTCCATACTTTTGACATAGATAATTAACTTAATAGATATCATGGCTTGCTTAGATTTTGCTTTTTCTCTCTCTCTCTCTCTTTTATGCTTAGATTTTTCAAATGGCTAAATTGTCAGTTTGAAAATATTGGGACTAAAAAAAAACGTATTTAGCACTGGGTGACCTGGCTATATTTGTCTTGGAAACCTTGGGGGCCAACATGATATGTAGTGTTTCCTGTATGCCTCAACCATGCACATCGCCCTGCCTGAATTTTAAAGTATGGGAACCAGAGCTTGGTAAGTGTCCTTTGCTGGACACTGGGATTTTTAATATGGGAAAATAAAACTGCATATCCTGATCCCAAAAAGATTCTATTCATACCCCTAGGGAGTTAAATATGATAAGTCTTAGGAAATAAAATGATCACTTTTCTTAAGAAAAAATAACACTCGTGATACGTGTAAATTCAACAGAAGTTAGAATATGTCAAGAGTTTGTATTTAGCTGCTTTTTAATAAAAGGCCTAAACTTCACTACTACACATTATATACATGTATAATATAGTATACATGCATAATGTAATATAATTTATATTATATTAAATATAAATATAGCATAATTTAGTATTCAGTATAATAAAATTTTAAATAAAATTAGATACATTTAAAAATCATAGCAGGATTGCAACAGTATTTACATGAAGTTTGGAAAATGGGGGAAAATACTTGGTTGTTAGGAGGAACTATTTTCCTTTTTCGGTGTCATGTCAGCGATTTTTCAGTTTACCTTCGCATCAGAATCCCCTGGAGAGCCCTGAAGGTTTCTATCTATTGAATCAGAATCTCTGTGAGTAGTACCCCATGGATTTATCGTTGTTTTTTGTTTCTTTATTTTGTAGAGATGAGGTCTTGCTATGTTGCTTAGGCTAGTCTTGAACCAATCCACCTGCCTTGGCCTCTCAAAGTGCTGGTATTACAGGCATGAGCCACCACGCCCAGCTGGATTTATAGTTTTAACAACCTCCCCAGCTGATTCTGATTTGCAGCTGTAAGATTAACTTGTTCAGTTGCCTGGGGAGGCCATTTTACCACCAGTTCATCCTGGAGGGCCCATCCCAAGCTTTGCTGCTGAGATGGTCTCTGCTAAGGGAAGTCACTGAAAGCTCAAAGCGAGAGGTGACCTGATCTTATCTGCTTGTTGAAGCTCTGGAGTAAGTGAGCAGGTAGAATTTGAGGGGAGGAAGACTTGGAATCAGAGAGACAAACGAGGAAGCATGGTGAGGATAGAAGAGGACACATTTGAGACACGTTTAGAAGGTGAAATTGGTAGAACTTGGTGATGACTGGATTTAAGAAGGAAAAATTAAGATATCTTTCAGGCATAGAGGACAGAATGGATGGTAACTATTTGAGATAGGCACAGGGACCTTATTTATATATAATTTATGTTATAATTTGTCTCAAATACTTTTCTAGAAGGTAGCATTTAAATATACATCTTAGGTTGGGCGCAGTTGCTTACGCCTACAATCTCAGCACTTTGGGAGGCCGAGGTGAGAGGATTGCTTGAACCCAGGGGTTCAAGACCAGCCTGGGCAACTAGGCAAAGCCTCATTGATTAAAATAAAAATCAAAAAATTAGTCAGGTGTGGTGGTGCACACCTGTGGTTCTAGCTACTTGGAAGGCTGAAACAGAAGGATCTCCTGAGCCCAGCAGGTCAGGGCTGCAGTGGCTGTGAGTGTTCCACTGCACTCCAGCCTGGGTGACAGAGTGAGACTCCAACTCAAAATAAATAAATAAAATAAAAATAAATAAATAAATATGCATCTTAATTAAGGCAAAATATAACTCATTAAATTATTAGGTAATCTTCAAGAGGAAAAAAATAGTCATTTTACAGTGAAGAAACTAGGCAGACACCACCTTAACCAAGTGATCCAAATTGCTATCATCCAGAATAAGACATCATCATCGTGTACCCCTGATAAGGGCACGGTGTCACATCTGGTGTATTCTTGCTAAAAATGCATAGCCTCAATCTAGTTATGAGACAACATTAGAAAAACCCCAAGTAAGGGACATAGTACAAAATAACTGACCAGTCTTCAACGGTGTCAAGGTCATTTAAAGACAAGAAAACACGAAAGCATGGAGTAGGCTAAGGAGACACGACAGCTAAGTGCCATGTGGGATCCTCAGGTAGAAAAAAGATAGCAGGAAAACTGAGAGCATTTAAATAAGGCATGTAGGGTAGTTAATAATAGTATATCAGTGATATTTTCCAGGTTTTGAAATTTGTGCTAAGATCACAAAAGATGTCAACATTAGGTAAACCTGAAGGACATATGGGTATTCTGTTCTGTTTTGGCAACTTTTCTGTACCCCTAAATTACAAAGTTAAAACGTTACAAGCAACATTAATGTAGTAACAATTTAAAAAATATTAGTAAAAGATATGTTTCTAAAGATACACAACTTCTGGTATAACTGTGGGTAGTTGATACAATGTCTGGTGGCCAATATACATGTGAATTAGTTCTGGTTCCTGTGTGCCTAATAATTTGCCTTCCCCACCCATTAGGACTGATTCAGACTGTGAAACCTCTTTTTCTTCATCACCTTTATCAGAGCACACAGCTGGCGATCTTGGCATTGTGGGATTGCTGGGGATGGCTTCCTGAGTGACAGGAGAGACCACACAGTGGTACTCCTGGACTGAGATGCTGAGAGCAGGAATGAGAAGTCGGCCTTCTGTCTTCCAATTCCAATATCTATTCCCTGAGTTCCTTTCTGGAATCATACCTTCCCAGTACATATCTCCCTACTCTGACTGTTTTCTCCCACTCCCAGGAAACCTTAAAACCACTTCACCCAAGCATCATCCCTCAAAGCCCTGCCATTCACTAGGAACTAGCAAGATCAACTTGGAAGTGTATGTCCTCATAAATGACAAAGCCCCTCCCTGTTATCAGCCTTGCAAAAGACATTTGCATTTAGCAGATGAAGTCGTTTGTGACTTCACGACAGGGATACAGTCTAAGAAATGTGTCCTAGCCGGACTCGGTGGCTCAGCCTGTAATCCCGTGCTTTGGGAGGCTGAGGTGAGTGGATTGCCTGAGTCCGCGGGTTCGAGACCCGCCTGGGCAACTTGGTGAGACCTCATCTCTACAATAAATCAAAAATTAGCCAGGTGTGGTAGCGCGCGCCTGTAATTCCAGCTACTTGGAAGGCTGAGGTGGAAGGATCGCCGGAGCCCAGCAGGGGAGCAGTCACTGTACTCCAGTCTGGGTGACAGAGTGAGACTCCAACTCAAAAAAAAAAAACCAAAGAAATGTGTCCTTAGGCGATTTTGTCATTGTGTGAACATTGTAGCGTGAACTTACACAAACCTGGATGGCCCAGCCTCCTACACACCTAGGCTGCACGGTAGAGCCCATTGATCCTGGGTTACAAACCCGACAGCATGTTATAGTACTGAACACTGTAGGCAATTGTAGCGTGATGTACTACTGTATGTATCTAAATATAGAAAAAGTATAGTAAAAATACGGTATGAAAGATAACAGTGGTATATCTGTATAGGGCACTTTCCATGCATGGAACTTGCAGGATTGGAAGTTGCCGTGGGTGAGTCCGTGAGTGAGTGTATACAAGTCTAGCACATACAATTATGTACAGTACATTACACTTGATAATAAGCAACTATGCCACTGGTTTATGAAACACCTCTGTCACTGGTGAGTGGACATGAAGGCCTAGGACATTACTGTGCATTACTGGACTCTTAGGCCATACTAAATTTATCTAAACAACTTTTTCTTCAGTAATAAGTGAAATTTAGCTTACTATAACTTTTTTACCACCCCAGTGTCAACCTGCTGGGCTCCAGTGATTCTTCTGCCTCAACCTTCCAAGTAGCCAGAACTACAGGTGCCAGATACCACGCCCGGTTAATTTTTTAAAAATTTTATTGTAGAGATGAAGTCTCACCAAGTTGTCCGGACTGGTCTCGAACCCACAGGCTCAGACAATCCACTCGCCTTGGCCTCCCAAAGTGCTGGGATTACAGGCTGAGCCACTGAGCCCAGCCAAAATTATTCTTTATATCCTTATTCTATAAAACTTTTTGGGGGTCCCCTCCCCTTCCTTGGGGGAGGTGAATCTCCTTTCTCTAATTTGCTTCCAAAATAAACTTTATTTTCCAATCTAAAAAAACAAACAAAATTAAAAAAAAAACTTTGTTAAGACTCTTGTTAAAAAATGGAGATTCCTTTAAAAAAGTTAAAACTAGAACTACCAAATAATCCAGCAATTCCACTTCTGAGTATATATCCAAAGGAAATGAGATCAGTAGGTTGAAGAGATATCTGCATCCTTATTTTTACTGTAGCACTATTCAGGATAGCCAGAATATAAAATCAATCCAAGTGGCCATCAACAGATGAATAGAGAAAGAAAGTGTGGATGTGGCAGGATTTTATAGAAAGAGTCGGCACACCGAGACCAGGCAGCAGTTTTATTCGTGCAGGCACCGGCTCAGTGGATTCACATCCAAAGGCTGAGCCCCAAGCGCAGGGGGGCATTGTGTTTTATACAATTTTAGCTTCTTTGTCCCCCCCGCCCCCCGAATAAGGCTTATGTATTAGTAACCTGCATCTTAATTGGGTGTTTCACAGCTCAAAGGTTGCAGCGGAGTTACACATGCGCACTACAGATTGGGGGCTACATTCCTTTCTAACATAAATCTTCCGAGAAAGTTCTTATCTTATGGTGCTCGAAGGACTCTTTCATTATTCTGGGAAGGCTTTTATCTTACTGTACTAAGAGGATCCCTGCTCTATCTTGGGAAAGCCTTCATCGTATTAGGCTTGGGGGACGGGCTCCCTGCCTCATGGATGCTATTCAGCTTTACGAAAGAAGGAAATTGAGTCATTTGCCACTACATGGAGGAACCTGGAGGACATTATGCTAAGTGAAATAAGCCAGGCACAGAAAGACAAGTACTGCATGATCTCACTTTTAGGCAGAACCTGAAAAAACTGAAGAAATAGAAAAAGAGACTGGAATTATGGTCACAGGGGCTGGTGTAGTTAGGAGAGATGTAGGTCAAAGGATACAAAATTTCAGCTCGGAGGAATAAGCTCAGGAGATCCACTGTGTATCGTGGCAACTATAGTTAATAATGTAATGTGTATTTGAAAATTACTAAGACAGCAGATTTTAAATGTTCTTACCACAAAAATCTATCAGTATATGAGGTAATAGATACGTTAATTAACTGGAGTTAGTCATTTCACAGGGTATCCATATATCATAACATCATGCTGTATACCATAAATATATTCTGTTTTATCTTTCAATTAATAAAATTAAATAAAAATAAAGGTTATATATATATATATTATATATATATATTTTTAAAGACTCTTGTTAAAAATCAAGGCATGGCCAGGCTCGGTGGCTAAGACTGTCATCCTGCGCTTTGGGAGGCCGAGGTGAGTGAATTGCCTGAGCCTGCGGGTTTGAGACCCGCCTGGGCAACTTGGTGAGACCTCGTCTCTACAATAAATCAAAAAAATTAGCCAGGTGCAGTAGTCCGCGCCTGTAGTTCCAGCTACTTGGAAGGCTGAGCGGAAGGATCGCCGGAGCCCAGCAGGTCGAGGCTGTAGTGGCCGGGAGCAGCCACTGCATTCCAGTCTGGGCGACTGAGTGAGACTCCAACTCAAAAAAAAAAATAAATAAATAATCAAGACATAAACATACATGTGAACCCAGGCCTACACAGGGTCCGGATCATCATTATCACTGTCTCTCCTCTCCACATCTTGTCCCGTTGGAACGTCTTTGGGGACAATAACGTGCATGGAATTGTCATCTACGATCAGTTCCTTCTTCTGGAATATGTCCTGAAGGACCTGCCTAAGGCTGTTGTATAGTTAATTTTTTTTAATAAGTAGAGTTCATGCTTACAAAAAGTATAATACTGTAAATACATAACCCGGTGACATAGTCATTATCAAGTATTATGTACTGTACATAACTGTATGTGCTAGACTTTTATATAACTGGCAAGGCAGTAGCTTTGTTTACACCAGCGTCACCACAAATATGTGACATGTTGTACTACACATTATGGTGGCTATAATGTCACTATGTGACACAAATTTTTTGGCTCTGTTATAAACTTCTGAGACCACAGTTGTACACATGGTCTATCATAGGCAGAAACGTTCATATGTGGTGCATGAGTGTATTATGGATGAAATGGAGGGAATTTTACACTCCAAGGCAAGACCAGATTAGTGACAGAGCTGGGAGATTTCTGGTGTTCAGGTTTCTGCATCTTCCGGGGACTGAGGTAGCGGAGACACGGTTCTTTGGAAAATTGCCAATGGTAATGCCAATGCCTGAATGTCCTGGGGGAAAGAACTCTCTGCTGCCTGTGTTCACTTCCATCATTTTCTCTGAAATTCTAAGGTTATGTTTTGATGCTGACTTTGTTTTCAAGTTCAACTCCATTTGACTTTCTCCTGAAAGTGGTTGGAAGCTCTTTTTTAAAATATATATTTATCAACACCTTTAGTACTTTAGAACAAGACAGTATAATACTTTCATTGCCAACTACGTGCAAATCACTTTCTAAATCATATGTTACCATGAAGGCATTTCATTTACAACCCCCAGGGTTGTCTGTCATTCCTAACATCAGCGGCCACCAAGACATTTTCTCTTGCACGACAGAGAAAACAAGAGGTTTCTTGGTCATTTCCTCAGCATTCAAGAGAGGCCCCTTGCCTGGCCTCTGTCTGCCTGCTTCTCAGAGCTGCAGTAAACACATCTGCAGAAGCCCCAGCTTCAGAGTGGAGTGGAGCCCTGGGGTGGATTCAGGTCACATTCTCAGGACACGATATCAGCAGGCCTGACCTTTGAGCTACAGGAGTGGACTCAGTAGATGTGGGGAGGGATGGCTTTGCCTCGAGATGTGAACTCTGACCTAAGGACGGCTGCTCAAAATAGCCTGCATCCTCTTTGCCCAAGCCTGATATGCACGCTTCTATCTCAGCTGCTCCCTGTCACCTGCGTTTCTCGCCTGACACTGCATGTCTCCAGGTGGCTATTCTGATAGGATGGTGCTCATCTGGAGAGATTTGTTGATCCCTTTTCTATTTCACTACCAGAGTTCATTTATTTTGACAACTTTATTAAAGAGGAATTTAGAAGCCATGAAATTAATCCATTTCAAGGGTGCAATTCAACGACTTTTTTGTAAATTTTTTTTTTGTACCACTGCAATGCAGCTTGAGAATACTTTTAATCACCCAGTAAGATCTCTTACGCCCAATCAGTTAATTGCATTTTCAACCCCAACTTCAGGCACCCACTAATCTACATCCTTTATTATTTTATTTTATACTTGTGGGGTACATGTGAGGATTTACTACATGAGTAGGTTGAATACAGGTGAGGTTTGGGCTTCTAGCAGGACTTCTTTCTCCTCATAGTGGACTGGGTACCCAGTGTGTTACCATGTCCTTTCCTCTCCCTCCCTCTCCTTCTACTCTCCCCTCCCTCCCCTCTGCCTCCCCTCTGCCTTCCTCCCTAGTAGCACTCAGCATCTGCGGATCCCACCTTTGTGCTCATGTGACCGATGATCAGGGCCCGCCTTTGAGTGAGAACATGCGGTATTCAGTTCTTTGTTTCTGTGACAGTTCACTTACTAGGATGGCAGCCAGCTGCAGCCACGTTGCTGTGAAGGTCATGATTTTGTTCTTCTTTATAGGTGCATAATATTTCATCGTGTATATGCACCACATTTTCTTTACCCAGTCCACTTTCAATGGGCATCTGGGTGGGTTCCCTGTTTTTGCTATTCTGAATAGTGTTACAATTAACTTATGTGTGCAGGTGTGTTTTTGGTAGAGCGGTTTATATTCCCCTAGGTATATTCCCAGATGAAAGATTACAGGAAAGCTGGATTACAGGAAAGCTCAATTTTTAGTTCTTTTAATAGACTGGTGGGTATCTTAGTCTATTTTGGCCGCTATAACAAAATACTATAGACTGGGTGGCTTTTAAACAACAGAAGATTATTTCTTACAATTCTAGAGTCTGGGAAGTCCAAGGTCAAGGGACCCAGAAGATTTGGTGTCCAATAAGAGTGGCTTCCTGCTTCATGGACAGCACCTTCCTCCTGTGTCCTCACATGATGGAAGGAATGATGGGGTCTCTCCTTGGGCTCTATTATAAGAGCACTAATCCCATTCATGAGGGCTCTGCCCTCATGATCTAATCACCTTCTAATGCTATCGCCTTGGGGTTTAGGATTTCTTTTTTTTTACTTTAAAGATGTGGGGTACAAGTCGGGATTAGTTAGGTAAGTGGTCTACGTGCAGGTAAAGTTTGGACCTCCCATGAGTCCTCACTTCCCCTGGTTTAGAATCAGGTACCCTTAGTGATGTTATGTGTCCCCCCCATCCCCCGCCCTGGCAGTGTCCCACTACTGCCAATCCTTCTCTTGTATTGTATACATGTTCAGGACCCACTTATGAGTGAGAATATGTGGCATTCAGTTCTTTGTTTCTGTGATAAATCACTGAGTGTGATAAACTCTAAGTCCATGCAAGTTGCTGTGAAGTCCATAATTTTGTCCTTTTTTATGACTGCATGATACTCCATCATGTATTTGTACCACATTTTTTATTTTATTTTAAATTTTTTATTTTGAAGATGTAGGGTACAATTCAGGGTTAGGTATATAAGTGGTCATTATGCAGGTACCCTTGTTGATGAAGTGTGGCCCTCCCTCCCCTGGCAGTTTCTAACTACTGCCAATCCCTTTTTTATAGTATTATGATAATTGTTCAATGTCTGCTTATGAGAGAAAATGTGGGTACCACTTTTTTTTTTTTTTTTTTTTTTTGAGTTGGAGTCTCACTCAGTCGCCCAGACTGGAGTGCAGTGGCCGCTCCCGGCCACCGCAGCCTCGACCTGCTGGGCTCTGGTGATCCTTCCGCCTCAGACTTCCAAGTAGCTGGAACTACAGGCGCGCGCTACCACGCCCGGCTAGTTTTTTTTTGTTTGTTTGTTTGTTTTTTGATTTATTGTAGAGATGAGGTCTCGCCTGCCCAGGCGGGTCTCGAACCCGCGGGCTCAGGCAATCCACTCACCTCAGCCTCCCAAAGTGCTGGGATTACAGGCTGAGCCACCGAGCCCGGCTGA
>CAUYQG010118898.1:0-36842 GCA_963574415.1 Tarsius wallacei | reverse complement strand
CATGGCCACCACAGTCTCGACCTGCTAGACTCAGGTGATCCTTCCACTTCAGCCTTCCAAGGATCTGAACTACAGACACTCGCCACCACGCCTGACTAATTTTTTGATTTATTGTAGAGACAAAGTCTCGCCAAGTTGCCCAGGCTGGTCTCGAACCCCTGGGCTCAGTCAGTCCTCTCTCCTCCGCCTCCCAAAGTGCTGGGCTTACAGGCGTGAGCCACCGCACCCGGCTAGAAGCAGTATTTTTTTTTAGTTGGAGTCTCACTTCATTGCCCAGTCTGGAGTGCAGTGGCACACTCACGGCCATTCCAGTACCGACCCACTGGGCTCAGGGGATCCTTCCACCTCAGCCTTCCAGGTAACCGGAACTACAAGTACGCGCTACCACACCTGGCTAATTTTTAAATTTATTATAGAGATGAGGTCTCACCAAGTTGCCCAGGCTGGTCTCAAACCCGTGGGCTCAGGCAATCCGCTCACCTCGGCCTCCCAAAGTGCTAGTATTACAAACATGAGCCACCGCACCCGGCTAGGAGCAGTGTTTTTAATAATAAGAAGATATCCTGAAACTCAAAACTACAGTCATACCTCAGAGATACTGAGGGTTTGGTTCCAGACCACCACAATAAAGCAAGTCACAAAAATGTCTTGATTTCCCAGTGTACATGAAAGTATGTTTACACTATATGTAGTCTATGAAGTACGCAATGGCATTATGTCTAAAAAATCTACATATCTTAATTTAAAAGTGCTTTATGCTTTGAAAAAAATGCTAACAATCATCTGAGCCTTCAGCAAGTCATAACCTTTTTGCTGGTCTTGCTGTGATGTTGATGGCCGTTGACTGATCAGGGTGGTGGTTGTTGAAAGTGGGAGGCTGTGGCAATTTCTTAAAATAAGAATACAATGAAGTTTGTCAGATTGATGAATTCTTCTTTTCAGAAAAGATTTCTCGGCAGGATGTGATGCTGCTTGATAGCATTTTAGCCACAGTAGATCTTGTTTCAAAGGTAGAGTCAAAACCCTGTCGCTGCTTTATCAACTCGGTGGATGGAACTTTCTAAATCCTTTGTTGGCATCTCAATAATGTTCCCAGCATCCTCACCAGGAGTAGATTCTATCTCATACAACCACATTTTTTGTTCATCCCTAAGAAGCAACTCCTTATCCGTTCAAGTTTGATTGTGAGATTTTAGTAATTCAGTCACATTTTTAGTCTCCACTTCTAATTCTAGTTCTCTCTCCTCTGCAGTCAAAACTTGGCCAACTCTTTGGTGCAAGAGGCCTAGCTTTGGGCCGGTCTTGGCTTTTGACATGCCTTTTTCATCAATCTTCATCATTTCTGACTTTTGATTTAAAGTGGAAGATGTGACTTTTCCTTTCACTTGAACACTTTGAGGCCATTGTAGGGTTATTAATTGGCCTCATTTCAATATTGTTGTGTGTTAGGGAATAGGGAGGCCCAAGAGGGAAAGAGGTGGGGGAGAGTCGTGTGGAACAGTCAGAACACACAAACATTTATCAATTAAGTTCATTCTCTTAAGTTCATGGCCCCCCAAAACAACTATAATGGAAACATCAAAGATCTCTGATCACAGATCACCACAGCACACACAGATCCGCCACACCTGTAGTTACTTCTCCACTGATGTCTTGAACTCCTCAAAGTCATCCATGAGGATCGAAATCAACTTCTCCAAACTCCTGTTAATGTCAACATTCTGACCTCCTTCCATGAATCGCAAATGTCCTTAGTGGCATCGAGAATGGTACATCCTTTCCAGAAGGTTTTCAATTTACTTTGCCCAGATCCATCAGAGGAATCACTGCCGATGGAAGCTGTAACCTTACAAAATATATTTCTTAAACAATAAGACCTGGAAGTCGAAATGACTTCTTGGCCTATGGGCTGCAGAACGGACGCTGTGTTAGCAGACATGAAAACAACATTAATCTCCTTGTGCATCATCAGAGCTCTTGGGTGACCAGGTGCATTGTCAATGAGCAGTAACGTTTTGAAAAGAATCTTTTTTACTGAGCAGCAGGTCTCAACAGTGAGCTTAAAATATTCAGTAAACCATTCCGTAAACAGATGTGCTGTCATCCAGGTTTTGTTGTTGGATTCACAGAGCACAGGCAGAATAGGTTTGGCATAATCCTTAAGAACCAAAGGATTTTGAAATGGCAAATAGGTACTGGCTTCAAATTACAGTCACCGGCTGCATTAGCCCCTACAAGAGAGTCAGCTGCCCTTTGAAGCTTTGAAACCAGGTATTGACTTCTCCTCTTTAGCTATGGAAGTCCTAGATGGCAACTTCTTCCAACAGAAGGCTGTTTCATCTACATTGAAAAATCTGTTGTTTAGTGTAGGCAAGTTCATCAATGATCTTAGAAGGATCTTCTGGATAACTTACCGCAGCTTCTCCATCAGCACTTGCTACTTCACCTTGCACTTTTATGTTATGGAGACAGCACCTTTCCTTAAACCTCACAAACCAACCTCTGATAGCTTTAAACTTTCCTTCTGCAACTTCCTCACCTCCCTCAGTGTTCAAAGAATTGAAGAGACTTAAGGACTTGCTCTGGATTAGGCTCTGACTTGTGGGAATGCCGTGGCTGGTTTGATCTTCTATCCAGGCCACTAGAACCTTCTCCCTATCAGCAATAAGGCTGTTTCACTTTCTTATCCTTTGTGTATCCACTGGAGAAGCACTTTTAATTCCCTTCAAGAACTTTTCCTCTGCATTCACAGCTTGGCCGAACTGTTTGGTGCAAGAGGCCTAGCTTTTGTCCTGTCTTGGCTTTTGACATGCCTTCCTCACTAATCTTCGTCATTTCTGGCTTTTGATTTTAAAATGGGAGTCATGTGACTCTTCCTTTCACTTGGACACTTAGAAGCCATTATAGGGTTATTAATTGGCCTCATTTCAATATTGTGGTGTGTCAGGGAACAGGGAGGCCCAAAGGGAGAGAGATGGGGAGAGAACTGTGAAGCAATCAGAACACACAAACATTTACCAGTTAAGTTCATTCTCTTATATGGGCGCAGTTCATGGCCCCCCAAAACAACTATAATAGTAACATCAAAGATCACTGATCAACAGACACATTAATAACAAAAACATTTGAAATATTGCAAGAACTACCAAAATGTGACACAGAGACAGGAAGTGAGTATAGGCTATTAGAAAAATGGCACTGGGCCAGCCACGGTGGCTCAAGCCTGTAATCCCAGCACTTCGGGAGGCCGAGACTAGAGGATTGTCTGAGCTCAGGGGTTCAAGACCAGCCTGGACAACTTGGTGAGATCTCGTCTCTACAACAAATCAAAAAAATATAAGCTGGCCGTGGCAGCGCATGCCTGTAGTTCCAGCTACATGGAAGACTGGGGCAGAAGGATCACCTGAGCCCAGCAGGTCGAGGCTGTAGTGGCTGTGAGCGTGCCACTGTACTCCAGCCTAGGCGATAGAGTGAAACTCCAATGCAAAAGAAAAATTAAAAGAACATGAGTTGAAATATTAAACCAGTGAGCTGACCTGAGCAGTGGATTATCTACAATGGGCAGAAGGGAATAGGGAATCAAGACCGTCCACAGGGCACACTGGTTAGGAAAAAGGACAGCACCTTCCCAACAGACGACTCTTGAGCAGTAAGCACTTACCCTGGTGCTCAAAAGCCCCAAAACACATCTGTGTTGAAAACTAACACTTAAACCTCTGGCCCTGGAGGACCCCCAAGGCTGGGTCCAGGCACCCTCTAATTACTACCTAGGAAATGCATGTGAAGTGAATCCTGGCTCCCAAGGGCTTCTCTTCCCCCCTTGCATTATTTTAGCAGGGAGGATTCTGCCTTTTCTACCAAGAATCTCTAGGGGCAGAGTAACCACATGTGTACACCATGTGGACTGGAGAGGGCAGAAGTTGCTTCTCACGTCTGCTTGTCTCCTGCCATCAGCAAGTGGAGGATAGATGCTATTAAACTATCTGCTAACCCGCTACAATGCATTCCTGGGTTTTGATTAAGAGGACCACGAGATGCTTTGGTTACCACAACGTGAGATTAGAACTCCAGAAGGAAGTAGGCCAGTTCTGTCACCACCCCGAATCGCACCTGTTTGGTGACTCAGAGAAGGGACACCCATCTGCTTTCCCTCCTCTGCCGGTTTCCCAAGGGAGATCCGCCAAGAGATAAGCTCCCACCCAAGTTCAGCACCCTCTTCTGCCTAGGTTTAAATATAAGCAGTGGTTCCCAAACTGAGACCTTTTCAGTTATTTTAATTATGGCCTGTAAGGTCATAATTATTCTCATGATACTAATGAGAATACCTAGGCCTCCCAAAGTGATAGGATTACAGGTTTGAGTCACCACGTTAATACTTTTTTTTTTTTTTTGGTCTCTTTTTGCTATCATACTCTCAGGAGTGTACAGGGGTTACATGACATGTGATATGACAACAGTCTGCATGCAGAAGCAGATAAATGAATCCAGCTGACTTCTATTAAGCCAGATATTACAGAGATTTGCAAAAAACATAAAACAGTGCTGTGTTTCTAGACTTTTGTTTGGAAAATGTAGTTTATTTCATAAAAATATGCTCTTCATGTTAACATGTAATGGGCTTATTTTTAATTAAGACATTTAAAAATTTGACAGGTTTAATTTTAATGTGGCAAATATTGTTAGCTGTCGCCCACATAAATAAAAATTCTCTGGAGTCTTTGATAATTTTAAAACATTTAAATTTAACTAATTTAAATTTTGGTCTTGACACCCAAAAGTTTGAGACCCACTAGTTCATAAAAAAGAAAGACAGCCAGGCTCGGTGGCTCAGCCTGGAATCCCACGCCTTGGGAGGCTGAGGTGAGTGGATTGCCTGAGCCCGCGGGTTCAAGACCCACCTGGGCAACTTGGTGAGACCTCATCTCTACAATAAATCAAAAAACCAGCTGGGCATGGTAGTGCATGCCTGTAATTCCGGCTACTCGGAAGGCTGAGGCAGAAGGATCACCGGAGCCCAGCAGGTTGAGGCTGCGGTGGCCGGAAGCGGCCACTGCACTCCAGTCTGGGCGACAGAGTAAGACTCCAACTCAAAAAAAAGAGAAAGATGCTCGAATCCCAGCTGTGTTTCTTTTTTTTAAAATAGAGTCAGGGTCTTGCTCTGTTACCCAGGCTGGAGTTCAGTGGTGCAATCATGGCTCACTACAGCCTGGAACTCCTGGGCTCAAGTGATAATCGACCTCCACTCCGAAATAGCCGGGACTACATGCATGCACCATCATGGCCATCTAATTTTTGTAATTTTTTGTAGAGACGAGGTCTCACTATGTTGCCCAGGCTGGTCTCAATCCCTGGCCTCAGGCATTCCTCCCGCCTTAGCCTACTGAGTTGCTGGGATTACAAGCATGAGCCAGCACCTGGCTCCCATCTGTATTTATTGAGAAACTAAATCAGAACTACCCTCCTGCTTTGTTGTCCACCAGACCCTATCCATTGTTCAAGGTCTGGTTCAAGTCCTGTGTCCTCCACCAAATCTTGATGTTCTCTGAGAATTCTACCTTCTGAACTCCCCTGACAACTAATTTTTCCATGCCACCTAGCATTTCGTCATAAACTGCCTGGTGACATCCACTGCACTGCTGTCCTGGGTTATGTAACTCCTGTTGTTATTTAATTCTCCCTGTGGGTGTGTCCTGCTTCCCCAAGGCAATATGGAACTGTGAAAATGGTTCTAAATCCCAGCTCTGGTTCTTATCCCAGGGCTGACCTTAGGCAAGTTACAGAGCCTCAGTTTCCTTGCTTCTAAAACGCAGAACAGGCAGACTTTCTGTGAAACCTGGTGATTACTTGCTCTTCTGACAGTATCTAGCTCAGGATTTTTCTGAGGACAAACTGCAATGACAATCTCGAGCACCAAGCACGGCGCTGGCATATAGGAAGCAGACCAATCTTCTCCCCAGAAACACAGCCATGACAGGCAGAAATGACCTTCACTCTCACCTGCATGAATAATCAGATGAAAAAAATTAAAAAAAAAAAAAAAGAATAATCAGATGAATGAATGAATGATGCATGAGTCAATACATCGAGCTTACGTCCCATCAGAGGACAGGACTGCCCTCCTAGGGGAACATTTGGAAATGAGAGCGGGTAAAAAGCACTACTGGCTTTTAGTGAACAAGAATGAGTGGCATGAAGCGGGCAGGGACATATCTAAAACTCCATCTACCCAAATGCCACAGATTTCTATCTCAGAGATGAACCTTATGATCTCAGGATTCTGACACCCCATACTCTGCCTCTCTTCACTCATGAAGAGGGTCCCCAAAGTTGCTCCCCAACCTATCCCTGTGGGGGGAAGACTCAAATCCCTAGGAGGAATGCCAGCTCCTCCCACATCCCAGCCAACCAGTAGGTGATAATGACCCTGTGTCTGCTTCACTTGACCTCAACACCCTCACTTAATCGTAACTCCCCAGAGGGGTGGAAAAGTGGGCACTCCCATCTTTGGGGGGTTTGTTTCCTTCACCTCCAGCACCTTGCTATAGTTCCTCACCACGCTCCCCACCCCCCTCCACCAGCCCCATCCCTCCCCTTCTCTGTCTCTGGCAAGCAGCCCACAGCTCCATCAGAGAAGACAGGAAGCAGCCCAGGAATGCGATTTCTCTGTGAATTCAGATTCCACTGTTTGGACTGCGATCCCTGGGAAGGGACTCCAGCATACAAACCCTGTGTAAACTCACTGCAGACAATCTGGGTATTCTAAATTTTTTTTTTTTTTTGGCAGGGGGTAGGGGTGGGTGTGGAGTGGAAATCACAACTTTGTTTTACCTAGATTGCAAAGAGGGCAGAGAACTTTTCTTTCAAGCCATATCCACATGCCAGGCATATTTAACAGCCACATAGTACATAATGTGCACACAGGTTTCAGATATACCTAAATATTTGTTAGATAAATGCGACCCACCCTTTCTCCATCCACTCAGTACATATGTCCTAAGTGCTGACTGCCCACCATCGCTTTCCCTGGTGAGGAAATGTGCCTACATTTCTTCCCATGGCCCAAGGGACACCCTGGGAATATAGGCTAAAGGCAAATCAGCACACAGACCTCCCCTGATAATCCCATTAAAAAAAAAAAACCTTTAAAATAAGACATATAACTTGCCCTCTGAGGGAAAAAAAAAAACGGTAAGAGTAACACAATAACAAATCAGTGCAGCAGTAAGCAACCTATCACTTAGACTAGATGTCAATCAGATTAAACTAATATAATCTCCAAAAAGTCAGAGGCTGGGGTGGGGCTGTGGGGTTAGATCATGTAAGAAAACCAAGAAAGAGGGAAGTCCCCAAGCATACAATGACAGTGCCCATCCTAGCACTGCCTGCAGGTGAGTGTATCCTATGGTGAGGATGGATGCCTCTAGCCTTCTCAACCTGTTGCTGATAAACCATTTCCCAAACTTTAGATTATAATGTCTAGTTTCAAGAGATGCTCCATAAGTTTTAATAAATTTGATCAATGGGAGACTTATAACCCATATTAACATATCAAAGCGTCTGATAAATTTGAAATTTTAAAAATGTTTTATTTTTTATTTTTATTTTTTGAGTTGGAGTTTTTCACTCTTTCACCTACGCTCACAGCCACCCCAGCATCTACCTGCGATCCTTCTGCCTCAGCCTTCCAAGTAGCCAGAACTACAGGCATGTGCTATCACGCCCGGCTAATTTTTTGATTTATTGTAGAGGTGAGGTCTCGCCAAGTTGCCCAGGCTGGTCTCGAACCCATGGACTCAGGCAATCCTCTCACCTCGGCCTCCCAAAGTGCTGGGGTTACAGGCTTGAGCCATCATGCCCAGCCTGTTTTAATTTTTAATTGAATGTTTCCCAAACTCATTTGACCACAGAACCCTTCCTTTAAGGAACAGCCATTAACAGCTCCAGATTAAGCCATGGAATCACTGAATTTATTTTCCTGACTCTAATCCCATAATTCCAGCATAGAGTTGGGCTTTCTGCAGAGCTATGATAGGTTAGTGAACTGATCCTAGAATCCCAGTTGGCATAACACACAGTTCTCCTTGTAACGTGAGCTGGCATACAGACTTCATTTAACAATTACAAGCACTTGGTTAATCTTAGCTCTCCTCCAATGGCTGGAGCCTCCCTTGTGTGCTCACCTAGTGGTTCTAAACTGGGGACAGTTTTGCCCTGTAGGGGGCATTTGGTAATGCCAGGAGACATTTGTGGTTGTCACAACTGGAAAAAAGTGCTATTGGAACCCAGTGGGCAGAGGCCATGGATGCAGCTAAACGCCCTATAATACATCAGACAGCTAGCTCCCTACAACAAACAGTTTGGGGCCCAAATGGCAATAGCGCTGAGGTTGGGAACCCTATAAACCCTTGGTCTTGGTCTGCAAGGCTGAGAATCTTGGTAAATTCATCAAAACAATACATCTACAAGGGTTCTCGGCAACCACTCGCCAGTTTCTTTAGGAGGCCCAGCTCTGGGCACAGGCAAAGGAGCCTTTCCTTTAGTGTCCACAAGGGATATGATCTGGTGCTGGGGCACAAATGCCAGCCCCCCAGTGAGTGAAGCTGGGGTATTGGGGCATCCTCAGCCCAGTCCTCTACCCAGAGTTAACAACCACATGAGGCCATTTATGCAGTTTGACTCTCGCTTTCTCAAAAGTTAACAACCAGCTTGTGGGAGTAGCCAGGCCAGTGGGACCCTCGGGAGCCCCTGACACAGGGGCAGAAGAAAAAGAATGTGGACATACCTTGCAGACTATTTCAGTGGGCTAAATGTCATCATCACCATGAAAAACACAAGCTATAGGCCGGGTACGGTGACTCACACCTGTAGCCCCAGTGCTTTGGGGAGGCAGAGATGGGAGTTTGAGATAAGCCTGGGCAACATAGGGAGACGTCCATCTCTACTTAAAAAAAAAAAGCATAGCCGATGTGATGGTGTACACCTATAATCTTAGCTACTTGGGAGGCTGAGGCAGGAAGATCGCTTGAGCACAGGAAGCCAAGGCTTCAGTGAGCTATGACTGTACCACTGCACTCCAACCTGGTTGACAAAGTGAAACCCTGCCTCTAGAAAAACAGAAATAAAAAGCACAAGTTATTAGGAAAGAAGCCTCAGGAACCTCCTCTTGCATGCAATCAAGACATTAACAACTTGGACACAGTTTGCTCCCTAGGTCCTGCAGGAATGCACAAAGCACACATTATGTTTTAGGGGGAGCCCAGTGCAGATTGCCTCATGCAAGCAAAACTCTCCAACATACCAATGCGCCACATGTAGATAAATAGGAAAAAAAACGATGACTCGGCAGACAGATGATTGGCTGGGAGAAAGAGAAGGCGTAAGAGAGATAACAAAGTGGCTGATACCTAACCGCTGCTCCTTAACTCCCAGGTCCCAACAGACATAGCAGACACACAAACCACCTGGAAGCAAGAGACCTGCGCTGTGGGTGGTGAATGAGAAAACTGGGCTCCTCCCCTTTCACGGTTGTTAAGTCATCCTCATGTGGGCCCCACCTACCGTGGGAGGCAAACACAGCGAGATCCCCATCTTTTCATGCAAGGACCTTGGACAGGTCCAGCACATCAGGGCTGTCACCATGGCACCGGCCTTGACCTTTGGAAGCTGGAGAAACAACCATTCCCAAGGATTCTAGTCCTGCCTAGCCCCTATTCAACTGTGGTGAGTAAGAGACAAGTGCAACGAGACAAGGGAGGGAAAGGCAGGGCCTGCAGGTTGCAAAAGGCACTTGAGAAATTTAAAACTGAAACAGGGTTTTCACAGGAAGGACTCGGCTGAGCGTGTGAGCCCAGCACTGGGAGCAGAGATTTTGGGACCTCCAACCAGGAGGAAGGATTCAGGGATGCACAGAGACAAGAGGCACTGGGTAGGGAGGGCAGAAAGGGTTCAGAGTGCAATAACGACAGGCCTTGTGGACTTAAGCTTGCCTTCAGCTAATACCGTTCCACCTGTCCCAAATCATCAGACCCCATCCCACCCCAAAAATAGAAGAGAGAAGAAATCATTGAGTCGCCCAAAGAGGGCAGTTCATGTGCCGAGGAGAGGTGGTAAGAAGCAAGAAATATTCAATTAGCAGCCAAGAGACAGAAGTAAGGGAGAAACAAGATGACACGGGCCACATGGAGTTTTTTTGTTTGTTTGTTTGAGACGGAGTCTCACTCTGTCGCCCAGACTGGAGTGCAGTGGCACGCTCCTGACCACCGCAGCCTCGAACTGCTGGGTTCAGGCGATCCTTCCACCTCTGCCTTCCAAGTAGCTGAAACTACAGGCATGTGCCACCACGCCCGGCTAATTTTTTGATTTATTGTAGAGCTGAGGTCTCACCAAGTTGCCGAAGCTGGTCTCCAACCCGTGGGCTCAGGCAATACTCTCACCTCGACCTCGAAAAGTGATGGGATTACAGGCTTGAGCCACCAAGACTGGCCAATATTGAGATTTAAAAAAAAACTCCCTCTAATTATTCACCAGGAACCAGAGAGAGTGTTTAGCTCAGAGCAGGAAATCAGAGTTCCACAGTGTCAAGGTACATGCACAAGCTCAAGCCCAGAAGACTCAGACTCAAACCCTAGTTCCACCACGGAAAAGTTGAGTGGCCTTGGGCAAGGTGGTTTACGTCCCAGGGCTCAGTTTTCTTCTCAGTAAGATGGTGGTAACAACTCCTCTCTCCTCAGGCTGTGGGGCTTTAGGTGGTACAATCTGGCCAAGGGCTCTCATAATCCACCCACGATAGTCCTCCCTTTCCTCTCTCACCTCTTCTTTATTCCCTGCCACACACATGATATTCCTATGAGGGATTCAACTCCTCAAAATATACTGACTGGGTGCGGTGGCTCAAGCCTATAATCCCAGTACTTTGGGAGGCCGAGGCGAGAAGATTGCCTGAACTCAGGGGTTTGAGACCAGCCCAGGCAACTTGGTCTCTACAAAAAAAAAATATCAAAAAATAAGCCGGGCGTGGTAGCACACACCTGTAGTTCCAGCTACTTGGAAGGTTGAGGCAGAAGGATCGCTTGAGCCCAGCAGGTCAAAGCTGTGGTGGCCGTGAACATGCCACTGCACTCCAGCCTGGGCAACAGAGTGAAACTCTGACTCAAAAAAAAAAAAACACTGACCTGTAATCTGACACCTGAAGAAAATTCCAGAAGGAGCCAAGTTTTGGGGACAGATGAGCAGGAGTCCTTTGCTTCTCAGAAACCCCAGGACATGGAGGATACTGGATTTAAGAGGAGAGGGATTTTCTCCAAGAGGAGAAGCCAAAATAAGCCAGAAAGAAAAGTCAACCATATCTTTAAGGACTCTGGGTTCCCTGATGCTTTGAAAGTCAGTGACATAATTCAAGATTCACTGGTACATACTGGGGTTGTCATGCGGTCAAAACAGAAGGAGGTGAGAAGCTTCCTCCCACCAGAAGCTTAAGCCTGGCAGAAGTGACCAATATACATAGGGAACAGTCTGAAGTAAAAGACACCCAAGTGCAGACCAGGGGCACCTGATGGCAGACACTCTCTACTTCCCACAGTGCCCTGCGTGGTGCCATGCACCCAGTTGCCCACAGTCAGTGCTCAAGAATATTTGTCAAGTGAGTGAATGGGTTATTCATTCAACTCACAGCTCTGAGCCACCGGCCTGAGAAAAAACTCTACAAAGTCCAGTCTCATATTCTGCCAGGGAACAATTCCAGCCTGTTTCAGGGAAAATAACAAAACTCAGGGAAGAACCTGAAGATGCTGGAAACCCGAAGGCCAAGAGGTGAGATGCCTTGTGGTTGTCCGCTGGTCCAGACACCCCAACCACAAGGCTGCAATCAGCTGACTCACGTATGTGAAATTCTGAACACTCTCGGCTGATAGCCAATGCCTCAGGTCTACCTTGGTTCTGACAGACACAGAAATGAGACTCCAAGAATGCTAAATGGATTTCAGGATGGGTCCATCAGGCTCAAAGGCCCACCGGCCCCTGAGTCAGGGAAGACAACCACTGAGTTACTTCCTGAGCCCCCCTGATCGTCCCACGTGATCTGTACTCCCCACTCTTAAGGGGCAGGATTAGTGGTAGTGGGCCAAGAAGATCTTTTACTAGGCCACAGCAAAATAAGGAAGGGGAGAGGGAGGAAGGAAGACAAAAAGACAGACATAGTTGTGAGTTTTCACAAAACCGAACATATTTCACTTTGAAGAGCCAGTCTTTATTCTGAGATGTGTCTGTCCTACTTTTTCTGTTTTTTGACCTTGAACACACCAAGTTCTTTCCCACCTCAGGGCCTTTGCACATGCAATTTCCTTTGCCAAAAACACTCACTTCCCTTTCCATATCCAGCTACTTCTCTCACTCTGTGTCGTCATGTAATCGTCCCTTCCACAGAGAGTTCTTCCCTGACCATGCCACCAAAAGGCAAGCCTCCTCTCCTCACCTCGATCTTAGCCCGTTGTCTTTCTTCAGAGCCCTCTGTACACATTTGCTTATGTGTCGGTCTGTTTCACACCCACCCTCCCCCCAACTCTATGTTTCATCAGAGCAGGGACCATGCCCGTCTTGTCTGCCATTAAACAGCCACTACTTAGCACTGTGTTTGGGGCACACTGGCTCTCAGTAAATGCTTATTCAATTATTGAATTAAAATGACCTATTTGTTTATGAAATAAATATGGTAGTAAATGTGTTGCTTAAATTCTTACTAGGTAAAATTAACAGAACATCATTTTAGGTCTCTCCACTCCCCTTTTCTGAGGCAGGGGGTAGAGAGAGGAGGCATTTTACTGTTGCCAGAAGTGCAAAAGTGTTCAAGCCAAGGCTTTAGAGAATAAAAGTCCTTTTGTGTAAATGAAGATTATTATGGAGGTCCCTCTGCTAAAACCCCAGTCTATTTCTGAAACAGGTGCCCATAAATGGAACATCTGAAAATCCAGACCTTTTTTTAGAGGTGTTTTATCTTCATTTCTCATTCACCATCAGTGAACACTAACACCACAGCTTTAGGTTTTTCTGTCTTCCTTTTTTCTGACTTGCCACATTTATTATTATGTAGGTTTTAATTTTCTCAAACCTTAAACAATCATGGGTTCCTATTTTTATAAATGTCAATGGATTCTTTCTTCAAATGAAGAACCACTTTCGACTGCATCAATACCCTCCACTGTTGTGTACGTCTGGATGTTCGTATACTGAGTTTCTTTCTTTTTTTTCTTTTATCTTTTTGAGTTGGAGTCTCACGCCGTCGCCCAGGCTGGTGTGCAGTGGCACGCTCACAGCCATCCCAGAGTCGACCCGCTGGGCTCAGGCGATCCTTCCACCTCAGCCTTTCAAGTAGCCAGAACTACAGGTATGCTCTACGAAGCCTGGCTAATTTTTTGATTTATTGTTATGAGGTCTCGCCAAGTTGCCCAGGCTGTTCTCGAACCCGTGGACTCAGGCAATCCCCCCACCTCGGCCTCCCAAAGTGCTGGAATGACAGGCTTGAGCCACCGCACCTGGCCTATACTGAGTTTCTTATAGCAGGGTTCACCTGTGTACATCGATTGTTCTCGGTGGGCTTGGCCTCCCAATCAGTAACACAGGAGGAGGATGCACATCCCTGCCGCTACACAGGACATGATGAGTCTTTCCAGCTATCCGTTACCACCAGGCATTGCGCAACTATATAGGGCACCGAGAAATGCACATTATGAGCCACCCTCAGGCTCATGCTCTCCCGTGGCTGTTCCCATCTGGCAAGACGATCGGCTGCGGAGTCCAAGGGCAAGATGTGCAGAAACAATGACATTCTCTGTATGTCTAGAGCTTGGTTCCAAATGCATTCTTAAAGCATCCACTTCACCTTCAGGTGAAGGCAACTACTGATCCTTTACAGGTGAAGAAACAGGCTCAGGGAGACGAACTAGAGGACGGAAGATCACGCTGCAAGTCAGCACTGAACCAGGATCAGGAGGAAGACACAAAAGTATGAGAAGTGTCGAAGCATGGTGTGTGTGACAGATGTGAGGTGGTTGCATTGTGATGATCATTATTATTCATCTCGTCACAATCTCCAAGCGTTTACCATATGCCAGGTGTACTTCCAGGCCCACAGAGGTAGCGTGTGGGGTGAAAACACAGATAAATGACACGAACCCTGCCTACCAGGCAGACCACATCTCCTAAACACACGGGGGACTACAACAGGGAACATTAGAGCCAAGCAACGGAGGCCCCGGGGAGGGCAGCCCGGCTCTGTCTGTAGGCATGAGAAGGAACTGGCACTGGAGAAGAGACAAAAAGACATTCCAGGCATAGGGAATGGCATGTCCAAGCCCCAGAGGTGTGGCAGACCACGAAGGGAATGCAAGTGTCAGTGGGATCAGCAAGGGCCAATTGGCCAAGAGCCTCGAACGCCTTGCCAAGGAGGGGAGATGTTCCCGGCGACCAGCAAAGGACGAGCCTCCACCAGGGCATTAAACAGGGGAAATGACAAGATCAGACTTGGGCTTCAGGAGGACAGAACAGGCAGCAGGGCGGCAAGAGGAGCACCCTGGGGCACAGAGACCAGTGCAGAAAGGATGTCACTGTTCACTCAAGTGACAATGGAGGCTAAACGGAGCATTTGCCCCCTGTCCCTTAACCCTTCATCTGCAGCGTGAAATAATAGTATTTGCCCTGCCTCCTTCGTGGGACTATTATACAGTTACTAATAATAATGGAAAAATAATAAAAATGGTACCCAACATGATCAAACGCTTAACATTTTTTATTTAACAACTACTTTGGTATTCTAGGCATCTGTTATTCTAAGCACTTTACAAGTAGGAATTTACTTAATCCTTGCAAGAATCCGGTGAAGTAAGGGCTTTCGTGATCCTCATTTTATAGTGGAGGTAACTGAGACATAAGACATGAAGTCACCCGCACCAGGTAGTAAGTAGTGGAACTGTGATTTGCAGCCACGAGGTCTGGCCCGAGTCCCCACTCTTGGTCACAATGTCCACGGCCTCTTGTTTGTTACATGCCCAGCACTGTGATAAGTACCTTACAGCTGTTGTCTGTTACTTCGATCCTCACAATAATTCTGTGAGGAAAGCACTCTTTGTTATCCCTGTTTTACAGATAAGGAAACTGAGACACGGAGAAGATAGGCCCCTCGCCCAAGGTTGCACAGTTAGGAAGTGGGTGAGTTGCAGATTGGTCTGTGGGGCTGCAGAGTTCATGCTTATAACTGCTCCCTGCACTCTCCCCATTCTAGAAGCATAAAAATGGGGGAGGGGGAGACAAGGCGAGGACGGGGAAGGAGCAGCTACCAGAACAAAAGCTGAACACTTAGAATCATAGGCGGTCAGATGGAATATGTCTGTGCCTGGCTGGATTTTCCCAACTGATGTTAAACAGAAAGGAGAGAAGGCAAGTTTCACCCCCTATCCCAGCACCCCTGGTTCAGCCTTCAGACAAGTCAGGCTGTGTCCACTGGGCAGTAAAACACCCCGATCCCCTGGGGATGAGGGTCTGCAGGCCTTAGCGCCAGGAACAGGGGGTGGCAGACAGTGGTATATATCTTAGTCGGGCTAGGCTATGCTGATTGGCCCTGGCAAAAACAAGATGTCAGTTAGTAACAGCTGTAAATCCCTGTGACAGCAACTCCCCGGGGCCCTGGGCACATGCTGGGCCGTGCTGGAGCCGCAATGTCCAGAGCCTTCTCCTGCCACTTCTCGGGACTGGGTGTCCTGGCCAGGGGCCTGGCAATGAAATCATTAATCTATGGACAGGCTTTATAAGAAGCAACACATGCAGGAAATTTCACAGAAGAAAACAGAGCTGAAAAATAAACTCGCCAGGGTTCAGCTGAGACCAGACCATCTAGGGCTGTGATTCTGAAGCAAGAAGGCAAACCCCCAGGAAGCTGAGTTGGAGGCCTTGGAAGATGCATGGACTTTGAAGGAGCACTTACGAGAGGCTGTGTATCTCAGTGGTCAAGGGCATGAACTTGAAGGCAGACTCTCTGGATTTAAATCCCAGCTTGTCCTCTTACCAGCTGAAAGACTTAGGGCATGTTCCTGACTCTCTTTGAGCCTCAATTTCTCAACCATCGTATGAGGATATCTATATCACCAGGTTGTTATAGGGATCGACTTAGTATATAGAAAGCTCTCAGAACAGTGTCCAGCACGTAGACAGTGCTATGTATGAGTTGATTAAGTAGAATAAATGGACAGGAGGGAAACAGGAAACATCTCTTCCCAGTGAAGGATATCATACTATCCAGGTTAATAGAGGTGGGACTAAGAATGAGAAGATTTCTATTTCTTCCAAAAGAGTCTGAAAGAGGCTGGGTGCAGTGACTCACACCTATAATCCCAGCACTTTGGGAGGCCAAGGCAGGAGGATCACTTGAGCCCAGGAGTTCGAGGCAAGTCTGGGCAACATAGCAAAACCTCTCCACTAAACATCAAAAAATTAGCCAGGATGGTGGCATGAGCCTGTAGTCCCAGCTACTCGAGAGGCTGAGGTAGAAGGACCTCCTGAGCCAAGAAGGTCAAGGCTGCCGTGAACCACGATTATGCCACTGCACTTCAGCTGGATGACAGAGTGAGACCCTTGACTCAAACAAATAAAAGAGTCTGCAGCACTTTGGGAGGCCAAGGTGAGGGGATTGCCTGAGCCCACGAGTTCGAGGACAGCCTGGGCAACTTGGCGAGACCTCATCTCCACAATAAATCAAAAAAAATTAGCCAGGCGTGGTAGCATACACCTGTGTTTCTGGCTACTTGGAAGGCTGAGGCGGAAGGACCGCCGGAGCCCAGCAGGTCGACGTTTGAGTGGCCGTGAGTGTGCCACTGCACTCCAGCCTGGGTGAGGGAATGAGACTCCAACTCAAAAAAATAAAATAATAAAATAAAACAAAAGAGTTTGAAAGAGTTTAGATTTGGGAGTTACTGATTTAGTGACAGCAGCCTTCACATTTCAGAGAGCTCCACATTTCAGAGATGGGGCCTGAGACACAGGCTCGTGCTGCATACAGACCCAGTGATTTAGGGTCACAAGGAGAGTCAAAGGTCTACTCAACAATATGCAGCAGCCACTAAGGCAGAACCACAGACTTGGAATCTGGGAAGGGGTGGGGCGGTCCAGGAACTCTAGAAACTCCTGGGGTGTAGTCTGCACTAGTCTGTACTTAAAGCCTTCGAAATTCACACTCATTGATATCCAAGATCATCTAGTCCACACCCAGCCTCTGCAAAGGAAAGGAGTCATGCTGAGGGCCAGAGAAGGCCCTTGTCCAAGGTCACATAGCTGGTTGCTGTCGGGAATGGAGCGAGAGCCAAGATCGGCTAGAACTGGGGCATCTTCCACCACACCCGCCTTCTGGCCTCCACCCAGGAAGGCTGAGAGCCCAGTACATAGGTCTTGGCCTGGTTAGAGCAGCTGCCACCCTGGCCTGGCAAAGCCTGCTGGGTGTGCTGGCCCCAGCCCAGGGTGTTCCTGACCGGCACCTGCCGCCAAGCCAAGCTCCAGCTGTCCCTAGAGGCCTCGGACCCAATTTGGAAGCGGGTATTGGGGGTCCTACCTCCTCTTTCACACCTAAAAGTAGCTCACAGGCAGGGGCTACTCCTCCAGGGAAGTCGCCTGCGTAAGTTCCACAAATCACACAAATACAGACTGAGTCTGTATTCCCGATTCAAGCCAGTGTCTCCGTCCCTGAACCTGATATATTATGATAACTGATATATTCAGATAAATATCAGCGGCTCAGTGCAACTGAAGGCCAAACTGCACGCCGCTATCTGCACAGGAATGGGTCTTCTCCAAGCAGGGATCTGGAGACTCAAGCCCCTTCCTTTTCGGACTCTGCCACCTTCAACCCGTGCCCCCGAGACCCCTATGAGCCAATGGAGGGGAGGGCACCTGGGACACTGGCCCCAGAGGTTTTTTGGGCTGGCCTAGAAGAGGCACCTAGTCCTTTCACCCACATTCCACTGACCAGAAGTTAGCCACATGGCCACACCTGGTCATAAGGAAATGAGAGGTGTAGTCCAGCCGTTTGCCCCAGATATAGGCTTTGATGAACACATGGGCCGTCTCTGCTACAACTGACCTTACAGCTTTGCTTTGTGGCACTTGATGGTCCCAGACTGGAGACCCAGCTTAAGCCAGCAACTTGCTATGCCCCATTAGAGGGAACCTGATGACCCTCAGTGTCCAGACCGTGATGTGCAGGGAGGAGTGATGGAGACAGACTTTGATAGTAGATGGGGACCTCACTGAGGGTGAGAACTCTGAACAGCAGCCCTGGCACTCCTCACAAACTGTCTGCCACCAAAGAGGCACCCGACATGTGTTGGCCAATGGGAGAAGCTGCATGAATGCACACTGCAGGGGCGCTAGGCACAAATCACACTGCAGGAATGCTGTAGCCCACTGGAGCTTCGTGCCTGGGACTCCCAGGTCCACTGCCTGGCTTGGCAGCCAGGAACCCTGGAGAAGGGGACGGCCAGAGCCACCCCCTCCCCAACCTGGCTCTCACGTCAGAGGCAGACTCTCAGCTTGTCTGTGTGGGAGGGAAGCAGGAGCTGTTTCCATTTTATTTCATATTCGTCACGAACTGTGTCCCACAGACAGGAGAAGCCACAGAAGAAATGTTCTCCCTCCCCCCACTGCAGCGCTCCTCAAAAGCAAGGGATTGGGGGAAGATGTTTAAAGGGAACACCCTTCACTTGTGTGAACAGACAAAGCCTCCCCCAAAAGGGGCCAGCTCGGGAGAAGGAGCAAGATGCAGGAATCGCTGTGAGTCTGCTTTGTGACCTTGGGCAAGTGACAAATCCTCTGTGCCTCCATTTTTCCTCCATCTGTCAATGGAGATAATAAAGGCTGTTCTGAAGTTAGAATGAGATAATCAATGTTTAAATGGCTCTGCCAAGTGTAAAGCTTTATATGGGAATATAAGGTGTTATTATCCACTCAACCTTCCTGCCTCTCCAGTGAATTCAGATGTTTGGTGACAATCACAAGCTTGGCTAGGACTCGGTCTTGATGAGTAGAAGAAACGCAGGAGCCTCCACGCTTCAGAGACAGGGACCGAGACACAGGCTTGTGCTGCACACAAACCTGGCAAGTTCTAGAACACATGCTGTAACTAAGAAATATTTGCATGTGAAGTAATGAACTGTGATCCACGTGGTATCTGCTGGACTGAGGAATTCAACAGTCATCAAATCACAGAATCCCAGAGCTGGCCGGGACCCCCATCCTTGGGGAAAGGAGCTCGTTCCCGAGTGAAAGCGGAAAACCGACTCCATTTCCACTGACCTGTGAAAGGCAAAACAGGTTCGTGTCTATCATCACTGATGCAGTCTAGGATCCTGAGCAAATCCCTTAACTACCCTCTGCCCCAGTTTCCTCCTCACAGGAATAAGAAATGGGAAAGCGCTTTGGCAACTAAAAGGCACAGTTCAGATGAAAGGTATTTCTTGCTCTCGAGGGTCAAACCTCTTACCTATGAGTCACTTGCAGTGTTCGCAGATTCTCTCCCACATGAAGACAGGGTTCCCACTTTCCCTGGAACTTAATTCATTGTGGTGGGGCCAACTGGTCACGCAGCAATCCAATGCAAAATCCTACCTCGGGACGAACAGGAGAGAATATACTGCTGCTGGGACGTGACACCAGAGTTTGTGACATGTGCCAACTATTCATTCATTCAACGCAAGAACAAGAGCAAAGGTCATTCTGGATTCCAGTCTGCCTCCTGCAAGGGCAGGGCCCAGGCTTCCTAGACACCTCTCAGTCACGATGGGTTGACAGCCACTGCCTCAAGTTCCCCTGGCTTAGCAGAACATTGGAACGAGGCCTAAAACCAGGGCAGAGAGGATTCGGGGAAAAGGAGGAAAAGATGAGAACGAAGAAAAACAGGGCACTTTCAGAGACTTATTTTCTCATTACCATTAGTGTGCACTGATTTCCTCTGTTGGAAGGAGGAAAAAGTTTTCCATTGAGGGTCTAAGGCCATTCTATGTAATATGTCACTCCACAGCCCCTTTCTCTTGTCAACTATAACAGCAGCTGGTAAGCTATTCTCCTGGCCAGTCCTGTGGCATATCCAGCCCAGAATCAACTCAGAATCTTTATCCCCCGAGTATCTACTCCTTCTCATCCTAACCACCCCCAAGCAATCTCTTGGACGTGTTTCTGCTCCGGTGAAATATCCAGTAGACATGGTTTCTAGTTCCCAAACTAGAAGACCAGAAACTGCAGGGGACCAGAGATCCCTTTATCTATTCTATGACCTGTGGGACACAGAGAAGCCAGACACAGACTCCAAGCCATACATCTAACTTGAGGCATCTGACCCAAAGCCCTGCTCGGAACCTAGGCTCAGAACCATCTTCAAAAAGCCCCGGGTACCACCAGCCACTGCACTGGGCAAACTCATTATCCTCAGCTCCAAGACAAGACAGAAGACTTAATCAGGTCAGTAGCATTTGATCTGAAAATAAGTACCTTCTTGACACTCAATGGATTATAGGAATTATACCTTGTAAAGTTACCCTTACTAGCATCATGTCAAAGGATATTCAGAGGTATTTGGTTGAGAAGAATAATTACATAGTCAAATGTTATCAAAGCCACAGAGTAAAAGCAAGCCCACCCATCACTCCACAAGCCAAAGCCTGGAGCTTTATCTGGCAGTGGAAAAAAACAGACAATCTCTGAGGTTTTTCATGCCTCCCTCCTTTCACTGAGCCTGTAACCTACAGACAAGGAGGGCTGCCCTGGTCTCGTTGGGGTACACCGGGCAGGGGATGGTGTGGTCAGGTTTGCACCCAGCCTTCTCTGAGAGACACATACCCCAGTTTGCAGTTACTCCTGTTTTCTGACAAGCCATCTTCTTCAGCTAAAATTTTCCACTCCTGGACTCAGCCCAAAGGTGAGTTTATTTTGGAAAATATGAGCCAAATTTCTCTGTAACTAGAGTTGTAAGCAGGTGAAATAGAGGTTGCTGCTTCTCCCCACATAAAATTATGTCCTAAGAGGGCAACGATCATTCAGGCCCGTAAAGTTACTGGGAGCCAAGCTCCACAGATCTAGGGCCAAGTATGCATTAGACATGATGTGAAAAGACAAGACTGCACGAACAAAAAACTGAAATGTAATCTTGCCACATCCAAGCAGTGATGATAGTAAGTCTCTCGCATCTGTAAGCTTTAGACTTCTCAAAATAATCCCCCTTTATCTCATTTGGGCCCCACAACCGTCCTGGGAAGAAGAGGAAAACCCTCCAGGCTGCCATCTGACAGACGGTAAAATGGAGAGACAGAATTACTTAAGAACACATTATAAGTTCACTGGCAAGGTCAACGCTCTTGACCTCTGGTCTTCCTCAGCCAAATGCTAGCCCTTGAGTACGTGTATAAGTTAAACTGAATCTCAAAATATGGCACTGAACTGTGATATCAGAGTTTCTTAAGCATAACATTTAGGTGAAACCGGGGGCCTGTCATCTTGAAAAATCAGAGGGGGAAGGAACAGGCAAACATTTCCTGAGCACACACACACGTCAGACACTCTGTCCTCACAAAATTCTACAAGACTGCCATGGTGATGCTCATTTTTCAGAAGAGGTAGACGAGAGACCCAGATAGTAACTGACAGAGTTAATATTAGGAATCCAGTGAGTCTGCTGACACACGCCATGTCACTGCACCATAATGCCAGGCTCAGGAAACCTCAGATACCCCCAAGCCACATTTGCTACAGGAAAGTCACTTTAAGATTTGAGTTCTGAACTAGTCTTTTCCCAGAGTCCCTAATAACAAGCAGAACTAAAGGCTCACTAACACCCCCACCCCTTTCCTTTCCCTCTCCAACTGCCTAATCTCTGATGAGGGAGGGATATCAATGGCACAGAAAATCCAGGGAACAAATGAAAACGGAACCATCTAGAAGCCAGAAAAACCACCCCCTACAGTAGTTTCCTTGAGATATACTACACTGAAGAGGCACATATAGATTTTTTTTTTCTATAATTAATCCTAAAAACAATGAAAGAGAGTAAATAGAGACTGATCCCAGCCAGGCCTTCCTTGAACTTTTTTTCTTTTTTTTTTTGGGGGGGGGGTAGAGATGGGGTCTCACTATTTTTCCCAGGCTGGTCTTGAATTCCTGACCTCAAGCAATGCTTCCATCTCAGCCTCCCAAAGTTCTGGGATTACAGACATGAGCCACTGTTCCCAGGCTTTGACCTTTTTCTATTTAGCTATGTATCACCCATGTGTCTCTGAGCCTCACACTAAGTAAATGCTCAACAAATGTTTGACTAATGGATAGATAGATAAATGAAATAATAGTTGTCAGAAACAATGACTCCTAACCCAGGTGAAATTTACATCTGCATTTCTCTACCCATTTGATCTTTAGAGACATATTTGTCATTTTAATACCAGTCATATAAAACAAACTATTTTAGCTTTATTTTCTGTGAGCATATGGATAAAAGAATATGAATTTTTTTGTTGCAAGTGAACAAGCTACACAGTTGAAGGCAGTTTTCCAAAGAATGTGACACAAGCTCAATTATTGTCTTTTAAAAACCAAAACAAAATAAATGTTCTAAGAAAGAATTTTTACAAGAACAAGTGAAGATTTCTATTTAGGACAATAAAAGAAAAATCCAAAAAAGAATCAGTTCCATGCACGGAGCGCCCATGTTTGTCCTTCAAGTAGAAGTCTCTCTGGAGACTTCAAATGTGGTACCTCTGTTTTCAAGGAGCTTTTTTATTTTTTTCTGAGTTGGAGTCTCACTTTGTCACCCAGGCTGGAGTGCAGTGGCATGATCATGGCTCACAACAGCCTCTAGCTCCTGGACTTAAGGGATCCTCCTGCCTCAGCCGCCTGAGTAGCTGGGACTACAGGCACATGCCACCACACCTGACTGAGTTTTTTTTTCCTTTTGTAGAGATGAGGTGACACTATGTTTCGCGGACTGATCTCGAACCTCTTGGTGCAGCAATCCTCCAGCCTCAGAAGGAGCTTCTAATCAACTGTGGTAAAAACATTGGCTAAATCTCATTCAATAGTCATTCAACAAATATTCAGGGAACAAAGCACAGAACTAGATGCTTGAATTAAACCCAGCAACCAGTCTCCAGGAGGCATAAAGACCTCAGGACAAACACACCCAGCTAAAACTACTCACGTTGACTGATCTTCTACCATGGGCCAGAAAACAGACTAGACAGTTTATAGAGGCTATCTCATCTGATCTTCGCTACAAGAATGCTTGTAGTGGGCAGGCATCATTAGCCCCATTTTACAGAGCAGGATAAATAGCTAGCTGGCCTAAGAGCTGGAACTAGTACCCAAGTTGCCTAACAGAAAAGCCTCTTTACCAGCTACCACAATCAGGTTGATCTTCACATCCCTACCTCCACAGGTGACTTCCAATTTCAGGTTGAAACCTTATTTCTGTATTTGCTTTGAGATGGTGAGTCCTAAATTTCAGATACCAAGGGGAGAAGGAAGAAAATAATCTAGACTCATGGATATCTCTAAGAATCTACTGTTTAAAATACCCCTGTAATAAAGAAGGACAAATATATGGACTTCACAGCAACTTGGGTGGATTTGGAGTTGATCATACTCAGTGATCTATCACAGAAACAAAGAACAGAATACCATATGCTCTCACTCATAAGCGGACCTTGAACAATTATCATAATACTATAAGAAAGGGATTGGCGGTAGTGGGAAACTGCCGGGGTTGGAGAGGGAGTGGGATTGGCAGTTGAGGGAAACTGCCAGGGTAGGGAGGGACATACCTCATCAACAAAGGTACCTGCATAATCAATGTTGTTTGTATACCTAACCCTGAATTGTACCCCACATCTTTATAATAAAAAATAAATAAATAAATAAAAATAAAATACCCATGTAAAAGGTGAGCCTGGGCAGGGCACAGTGGCTCATGCCTGTAATCCCAATGCTTTAGGAGCTCAAGGCCAGGGGATCCTTTGAGGCCAGGAGTTCAAGACCAGCCTGAGCAACATAGTGAGACCCTCAACTCTATAAAAACATTGAAAAAAAAAAAGCCAGGTATGGTGGTGTACCATAGTCCCAGCTACTCAGGAGGCTGAAATGAGAGGATAGTTTAAGCCCATAAGTTTGAGGCTGCAATGAGCTATGATTGCGCCACTGCACTTCAGCCTAGGTAGCACAGCAAGACCCAGTCTCAAAAAAATAAAAACAAAAAGTGAACCTTTATCAGCCTAGAATTTACATGGGAATGGACAGCAGTCTAGACCAATAGGAAGATTCTGCCTTCATCTGGGGCGATGCATGGGTGAACCTAAGGAGCAGGTAAAACTGGCTTTCTTTACTGTGTTATCCCTTCTGGGACGCCCTCCTCCATACTTGAGGCCTTTATTGGCCTGATAAGCTGTCCCCTCTCGGTATCAGAACTTCCCCCACAAAAGCCTTGAGGATCAGTCATTTTCCAGTTAGCCTATCTTTAGGTCACTGGGATCCTCCTGCATTTTAAAGTTCTGTCTTCTGATGAAGGGGCTGGAGACCTCATCAGAGGGGAACTGATGAGGGCATTTTTTTGAGCACAGGTAAGTAAAGAATTATCTAAAGTGCCTACAAATATATATATATATGGCAGCCCAATTTAACCTTTGAGTATTTCTAGTTTCTCAACAAACAAGCAAAAAACAAACCCCACCCCCTCACACACATACAAAAATAAAATGTGTCCCTGTTGTCTTCCCCAATGAGACAGAAATATTACAGTTCACTGAACACCTATTATGTCCCATACCATGTTCTAGGTGTAAGTATATTCTATTTAATCTTCAACACAATCCTTCGTCTACTTAGTTTCCTACGGCTGCCGTCACAAAGAACCACTAATCAGGTGGTCTACAACAATAGAAATGTATTCTCTCCAAGTCCTTAAGGCCAAAAGTCCAAAATCAAGGTGCTGGCAGGACCATGCTCCCTCAGAAGGTTCTAAAGGAGGATCCTTCCTTGCCTTTTCCAGCTTCTGGAAGCCCCGGGCATTCCTCCAACATATGGCAACACAACTCCAATCCCTGCCTGTCCTCACATGGTCATCCTCTCTCTGCCTCTGTCTCTGTGTCCAAAGTTCCCCTTCTTATAAGGACACCAGTCGTATTGGATTAGAGCCTACCCTAATGACCTCATCTTCTTGATTACATCTCAAAGACCCTACTTCCAATTAAGGTCACATTCTGAAGTACTAGGGGTTAGGACTTCAATATGTCTTTTTTGCTGGGACACGACTCAACTCATAGCAACCACCTGTGAGAGAGTGATGACCTCACGGTCATACAAGGCCTCGGTCAAAGCAAAGCTCAGTTTCACTTCCTAGATTATCCTCAGTCGGGCAAAAGCGCAGACTCAGATATCTGGAAGAAATCGATTGCATGGAAGAATGACGGAGCTAGGCTGCTGCCTTCTGTTCTCTCCGCTTCAGATTTCTTCTTCTGTCCCTTCTTCACCTAACTCTCCCTGTCTTCCTTTGCATTGTGGCTGAAGCACCTTGACCCCAAGGAGCCTTCCCTGACCTCCCAGACCAGGTCAGAACCCCTTTCAAAGGATCACTGTTCACCAAGTCTCCCTCCCTCACCATCCTCACCACCACCCTGGCAGTTTTCTATTTCTTTTGGGGACTGTTTGGTAGATGTATCTGGTCACCATCAGACTTCAGGCCCTGCAAGGAAAGAGAACTCTCTGTTTTGCCCATGGTTGTGAGTTCAGTAAAGGCTTGGAGGTTAGTCCTCAGCTACCTGGAAGGAAAACTGAGGTGCCCATTTCATCCCCAACCCCGAGCAGCCCTGTTAGTTAATGGCAGTCATTCATCTTGTGACCCATACCTTCCACTTTCCCGAGGTTGTGTGTGTGTGGGGGGGGGGTGACAGCTGCTGTCCCTTCTCCATAGCTTACACCTGCAGTCACAGGAGGCCCAGAGAGCTCTCACCTGTGCTAACCCCCAAACTCCTCAGCTCCCCATACCTCCTCATCCTCCACCAGGGTGGGAAGCCAGCATCTTCATTTTCCCTAGACACAAGGGGCAGCATCCACACAGGTGGCATCCAGAAGCCCAAGAAAGCATCTCCACTTCACTCACACCTTCTACATCAGCCCGCAGCAATGGGCTCTAAGCTCTCTGAGGACCCAGTTTCATACCTTGAACATCCTGCCCTATACCACACATGCACCCCAATCTGCTTCTGAAATCCCCCAAGAACATAAGAAACATGATCGGCTTCTTGGGATCAGCTTTAAACAGTTGCCATGGTTAGAACAAGCTGGGCCTGGGTACAGATGAGGACAGCAGAGCCACCTCTGCAATGACCCACTCAGCGTGGGGTCTGATCGGAAAAATCAATGGCCCCCCACCTCCATCAGTAACCCCTCAACCACATGGGGAAGGTCTGAATGGTGTCACAGAGGAAGACGATGGGGTCATTAATTCATCCACACCTTCATTCTACCAACCTTTGTTGAGTTCTGATAGTGTCAGTGGGACAATCTGAGACACTGAGTTTGACAGAGGGAGAGCAGGGTTGGGGTGGGGGAGAGAAAGACAGAGAGAGACTTTGCTGCTATATTCCAACACCTTAATTCTGAGAAGCTACAGACAAGGAAGCAAATGCAGGTGGTGACTGTCCCGGCAGAGGGGTGAGCAAAGGGCTGCTGGGACCTGCAGGGGATGACACTCTGGGGATTAGGGGAAGCCCCTTCTTTGCCTGCCAAGAAAGGTCAACAGATGGGGGGAGGACAGGAAGAGGTAAGGGGACTCCAGGCAAAGCTTCCAAGCACGGGAAAAAAAAAATATGTCATGGGAACAGCACCTGCCTGTGTAGGGTATCTATTAAAAATAGAAATATTTGCCGAGCGTGGTGGCACACACCTGTAGTCCCAGATACTCAGGAGGCTGAGGCGGAAGGATAGCCTGAGCCCAGGCGGTCAAGGCTGCAGTGAGTCGTGACCGTGTCACTGCACTCCAGCCTGGGCGACAGAACGAGACCCAGCCAAAAGGAAAAAAAAAAAAATCAAAATAGACAAAGCCAAAAAAAATATAAAAACTCAGGGTCAGTTTATAAAGGGTTTTATAACGAACTGACAAAACCTAATCTCTTACCACTCTCATGACAATATATGAATGTTAGCTCACTCCTAATGGTCAATTTCTAAGTTCATGAATGTTCATTCTCCGAAAAGGGAGGGAAACCACTTATACTTTCTATATGGACACACCAGACCCTAGGAAACGTGACGACTCCCTCCACACGCTGTCCTTGGTCACCCTCAGGGCGTTTGCAGATGGGCTGTTTTTCCAGATGGCTTCCTAGGATACATGGCATTTGCAATCAGGCCCAGAGACAAGAGTCTGGAATTGAAAACTGGATCTCATTCTTGTTGTTTCCTACGTGCATCGATGACCTCCCTCCCCCTCTCTTCCTCTCTTTCCTCTTCCTTTCTCTCTTTATAATGTTTTTTTCTGTGCTCACTGCTGTTTGCAACAGCTGCTAAATTTCACATATCTGGGAAGTCCATTAACGTCTGTTTACTTGAGCTCCACATCATTAGCAGAGATGTTGGGGGAAATGGAGCCTCTCACCCCCACTCCCACCCCCGGGGGAGGAGGATCCTCACTGGCTGGGGGCATCCCCTCCACACAGCCCCATCCCTTTGCTTACACCAAGCTGGAGATGCTTGTTTTACATCAAGCCAGATGATATTAGTTTTGCTAATATACAATTCTACATAGGATTTGGGATGCTGGTAAAACATAACTGCACCAAATTCACCTAGCAGCAGTCTGGACACTTCCATAGAAATCTATCAAGTAGAACATTACGTGCAAAGCCCGATTTTAACCACTTTTCCGGAATCTTGCCCACAAAATGAGTGAGTGTTGCCTGACCTGCAGTCAACTGTTCACATTTGCATGTGGCACCCAATGGAGCATTTGTGGAAAATAAAGCCAGCACAGACTGAGGGCCACTGGAATCGTAGCTGCCTGGAAATTGAAAATAAATCTACTGGAAGATGACATACATGCGACAGCTTGGTGGAAACTGGGCTCTCTCGGTCCTGTCAAAAGGTTGCTTTCTGCCAGATTCAGTGGCTCAGCCTGTCATCCCAGCACTTTGGGAGGCCAAGGCGAGTGGACTACCTGAGTCCGTGGGTTTGAGTCCAGCCCGGGCAACTTGGCGAGACCTCATCTCTACAATAAATCAAAAAAAGTAGCTGGGCATGGTAGCATCTGCCTGTAGTTCCAGCTGAGGCAGAAGGATTGACGGAGCCCAGCAGGTCAACGCTGGGATGGCCATGAGCGTGCTACTGCACTCCAGCCGGGGTGACAGAGTGAGACTCCAACTCAAAAATAAAATAAAAATAAAACTTAAAAAAGCTGCTTTCCATTCACTCTGGCTAGAAAAGATGTATACAAGATTTTTAATGTTCTCAATTTATTTTTATTTTTTCTTGTCTTCCTTTTTTTATCATTTTTTATTTTTAGAAACACATGGTCTTGCTCTGTCACCCAGGCTGGAGTGCAGTGGTGCGATCATAGCTTACTGCAGCATCAAATTTCTAGGTTCAAGTGATCCTCTCACCTTAGCCTCTTGAGTAGCTGGGACTACAGATGTGTACTATCATGCCCAGCTAAGTTTTTTAATTAATATTTTTTTGTAGAATAGGGTCTCACTAGGTTGCTCAGTCTGGTCTAGAACTCCTAGCCTCAAGTAATCGTCCTGCCGCAGCCTACCAAAGTGCTGGGATTACAGGCATGAGCCACTGCACCTAGCTTCAATTTCTTTCAATGTACAGTTAAAGAATCTGGGGACAAGCCGGGCTCGGTGGCTCAGCCTGTAATCCCGTCCCTTTGGGAGGCTGAGGTGAGTGGATTGCCTGAGCCCGCGAGTTCGAGACCCGCCTGGGCAACTTGGCGAGACCTCATCTCTACAATAAATCAAAAAATTAGCCAGGCGTGCTAGCGCACGCCTGTAGTCCCAGCTACTTAGAAGGCTGAGGCGGAAGGATCGCTGGAGCCCAGCAGGTCAAGGCTGCGGTGGCCAGGAGCGGTCACTGCACTCCAGTCTGGGCGACGGAGTGAGACTCCAACTCAAAAAAAAAAAAAGAATCTGGGGACAAATTCCACCTATCAGCAAGAATACCTTAGTGCTCACTGGAAACCGGGGTGATCGGTGGAGCTAGTCTGACCACACAGTTGGGAAATGGGAAACAGGGAAGGGCTGGGCTCTGAAATAGGAAGCAACTTCCTGGAAGTTCCTGGGGACAGAGGCACATAAGGGCCAAGGGTCTCCAGGTGAAGAATGAGGTCATCAGGGCTGGAGTGAAAGGATGAGCTAGCGATGACGCCCACATGGTGCCAATCAGTCTACGCTGATTAAAGGGCAGAAGTCTGTTCTCTGCCTTTTCACGCCTTTGCTTTTGTTGGGAACATTCTGGTTGCCATTTCCACTCTGGTTGTGTTTCGTGTGTGTGTGTGTGTGTGTGTGTGTGTGCTTATCTACCCTGGCTAAATGAAGAATACAATGGATTTTCATCCACATTTCGGCCAAGAACAATAGGGGGTCAGAGCACCATTAGGAGGCAGAGAGGGCAATGGCGTCAGCTAGACCAGAGCTCTCCAGGGCTCCCAGAAAAACTCAGGACCAGAGCCAAGCAGAAGGTGGCAGTCAGGAGGCAGGACCAGTCAGTGGGGGTGCAGGGGGGTGCCCCCTTCCTCTCCAACACCAACCCTCATAGGTAGAACACCGGGCTCTCTGAAAGAAGAATGTAATCACTGTAAGCTACATCCGGACATTTCATTTTATTTGGAGGCATCTTTCTGAGTATTAGAACCACATCTACTTTTGATCTCGGGGGATAATTCCAATCTCAGGGGATAATCTTCAGTATGGCCATAGATATTAAAGAAAGAGTGGTCATAAAAGGATTTGTTTGTATGGCTTACATTTGTAATCCCAGCACTTTGGGAGGCCAAGGTGGGAGAATTGCTTGAGACCAGGAGTTCGAGAACAGCCTGGACAACATAGCAATACCTCATCTCTACCAAAAAAAAAAAAAATCAAAAAATTACCTGGGCATGGTGGTGTATGCCTGTAGTCATAGCTACTTGGAAAGCTGCGGTGAGCTGTGATCCTGCCACTGCACTCCAGCCTGGGTGACAGAGTGGGACCCTGTCTCTCAAAAGAAAAAAAAAAAGGATTTGCTTTCAGTTGTGCCCCAAACATGGGCCTGGTTGGCAGGTACAAAAGCCAAGGATGAACTGGATCCAGAATAAAAAGGAGTAGGGTGTAGAGCCCCAGGAGAGCAGGAGATCTATGGTCAGGGGGCTCTGGTCACAGGACCAGTCACGTGATCAATAGAGTCCCCAGCAATCACTTCCGGGGCCTCACCTGCCCAGTCAAGGACGTTAGAGCTGCTTTGAGCCCTGCGATGAGTCTAACGAAAGGCTGGATACTGCGACAAGAGGTCACACAGTGGCCAGACTTCATGTGTGAAACAATCTAACAGTCAGCATGCTCGGCTTCCTGTGAGAAAAGTGTAGCTGGGTGGGAAGACTGAGATTCAGGCTTTCAAGTCTCCTCTCGTGCCCTCTTCCCATCATGCCTTCTGCTTATCCAGAAGGGCCTAAATAGGTCAAAGCCAATGACCAGGTGCTGCCTGTGGCACCTTCACCTAGTACAAAGCCCTCTGTGGAGGCCAACACCAAACCCAAGATGTGGAAGGGAAAGATTGGGGCAAAGACACACAAAGAACTCTGACAGAAACTCGAAGGGCAGAGGCATGCAGGGGACGGGTCCTCTTCCACCGCCTCCTAGCAGAACCCCCACAGAGATCTGGAAAACCAAGGTGTCTCTTTGGGGGGTCCCAGCAATTGCAAGAAACTGCAGCTAGTATTCGCCAGGGCCCCAGAAAACCTTTTACATAATTTAAGAAAGTAACTATTTTAACCACCGATGTGTATAATGAACTCTTGTCAGCCTGACGTTAAAATCTATGTCTTTCCTCTGCTCCCAGCTCCTTCCCCATGAGCCCTTGCATCCCACAAGCATGGCACATGTTCTCGGGCTGTTATTTTAGGACTTCTTCCAGGACCTCTGTGATGGGCAGTTATTCTGTGAAGTGCGGGTACATTTCTCTAGCATACACAACGTCTCCCCACAGGAAAGAAAGGCTGTAATGTCGCCGACCTCTCGCCCTCCAGTCTGACTCCGGGTTCTGTTCTGTGGGTGGTGATGGTTTCATTAAAATCACCGTGGGAACAGGGAAAATCCAGAGAGGAATGCTACCAAGATCCTTCGAGGTTAAGAGGAAGAGACCAAAGTTGAGGAGGAGAGAAAGAAGAGGAAAACTGAAAAAAGGTTTTTCTCTTTCAGCTTTGCAATAACCTGCAGTCTGCATGGTTGGAAGGAAGAAATCCAAGCCTCTGGGGGAAGTTTCCTGAGTCAGAGAAGAAAAACAAGAAGGAGGAACTGCCCTTCTCCTGTGGGGTCCCATGAGGGCAAGGAGAACATGGAAGGCATCTTGCATATGGCAGTTCCACGGCCACATCAAAGTAGAAGGGAGAAGCAGTTCTCTTTCCAAAACACTACTTCCTCAAGTGACCCCTTCCACTTAACTTCTGGGAGCTCCCAGCCATTCTCAGGAAAAGTCTGTTCGATTCAGCCCGATATCCACAGCCCTCCACAATCCAGGCTCATCCTGTCCACTACGATTCAAGCCCAGATACACGCCCCTCTAGTCTGCCAGGTCTTACTGTCTCAGGGACACTCCATATTCATTCCAGCATGTTCGCCATCCACCCAAGATGCTATTCCATTTCTTATCCATCTACCCACACTACCCACCTCTCAAAGGCTCATGTGTGTCCTTCATGAACGTGTCTCAGTCACTCTAACCAACACTGACTTTGTCCCTCCTTTCTGAACCACACAATCGGTACATATGCATTTTCCAGGGAACTTCTGCCTTCCCGATTAATAGAGGTCAGGCTCTAAGTCCCATGAAGACAGGAAACCCACTCCCCTTGTCTCTGTTGGTACTTTGCATGATGCCGGACTGGCTTGATGTCTCTGGCATCCAATAAACATAGTGTGGGGTTGGGGTACAGAAATTTAGATCCAAAGAGAGTCAGAGGACAGATGTGGTGGCTCATGACTATAATCCCAGTACTTTGGGAGACCAAGATGGGATGGTCGCTTGAGGACAGGAGTTTGAGACCAACCTGGGCAACATAGTGAGACCCCCACCTCTACACAAAATTTAAATAGGCTAGATACAGTGGCTCAAGCCTGTAATCCCAGCACTTTGGGAGGCCGAGGCGAGAGGATTGCCTGAGCCCAGGTGTTCGAGACCATCCTGGACAACTTGGTAAGACCTCATCTCTACAATATATCAAAAAATTAGCTGGGCGCAGTAGCATGCACCTGTAGTAACAGCTACTTGAAAGGCTGAGGCGGAAGAATCACTTGAGCCCGGGGGTTGATGCTGGGGTGGCCGTGAGCGTGCCACTGCACTCCAGTCTGGGTGACAGAGTGAGACTCTGACTCAAAAAAAAAAAAATTTAAATACTTAGCTGGAGTGGTGGTGCATGCCTGTCATTCCAGCTACTCAGGATGGTAAGGCGGGGAGTACAGCCCAAGCCCAGGAATTTGAGACTGCAGTGAGCTATGATTGCAGGACTATATTCCAGCCTGGGTGACAAAGTGGGACCCTGTCTCTTAATGTGTGGGGGGAGAAAGGAAGAGAGAGAAAGAGAGAAGGAGGGGGGAAGGGAGAGAAGGAAGAGAGGGAAGGTGGGGGAGGGGAAGAGAGGGAGAGATGGGGGGAAGAAAAGGAAGGGGGAAGGGGGAGGGAGGGAGACGGGGGAGAAAGAGAGATACAGAGAGACAGAGAGGCAGGCAGGGCTAGAGAAAGCCTATCTGGACTACCAGATAGGCTTAGTTCTGGAAGCAACTGTAAGGAGCTATGGGAAACTCTTGGGGCTGGTTCGTGAGCCTCCCATCCTCACATCTCTTGGGTACAACAGGGACCAATCACCACAAAACCCAAGTCCACATGTCAGCTAGTCCCCTCCCCAGTCCTAGAGCGGGCCGTGGGGCCACTTGCAAGCACGGTCTTCATGGACTAAAATTCCCACTCGAGTCAGACACTTGTACACAGTGACTCCCTATATTGTTCCCAAGCTTCCCCTGAAAGCCTGTCAGGCTCCTCTCCCTGCTACCGCTGTTACTGCCTGCCATGTCTTCTAGAACTCACTTCATCAATTAATCATTGTCCCCATCTTCCTGCCTAACCAAAAATTCCTTCTCTTTACCCCGCTTCCTCAGACATCCAAGCCTTCTGGCTTCTCTCCAGCAAACTTCTCAAAGGTGACAGTTCACCCCGCTGCCTTATTCCATCTCTCCTTTACCTCTCACAATGTGAATTCTGCCCTAATCCTTTTGCCGAGAGGGTTTTCTCGAGATCGGTCTCTCATACAGAACATCAACTGTCAGATCTGACAGTCTCCTCATTTTCCATTCTTTTCAGCTCAAGACAGGACTCCCAGCTCCGTTGGGTGCACCATCCCCTCCCTGCCCTTCCGGGCTGCCATCCTGGGGACATCCTCCAGACCTGGGCCTTGCCTGCTACTCTTCTTCCCTCTAGGTCACCTCAGTCATTTCCATGATCCCAGCCATCATACTGGCATTCCTGCCTCTAGCTTTTACCTCTCCCCCAGAACACCAAGTTTCTAACTTGGTGCTGGAACCCTAACGTGAGGTACAATTACCCCAAATGCAACATATTCACAAGGGGATTATTGTCCCTTTCAAAGTCACTCTACCTCGAGCTCCTCATCCTGTCTAGAATCTTCACTATTCTCCCAGTCAACCCTACTCGAAGTCTGAGGGTCAGCTCCCCTCTGATCTTCTCCCACCTACCCATGCATTGCCACCTTCCAGCAACGCCCCCCGCCCCCCAATGCCCACACTCCCCATGGTTGTCCCTGACGTCTCTCCGCCACCACTTCCAAGTTCAGGCCTCCAGAGCTGCCCTGGCCTCCTGCAGAATCTCTCAGCCAGCCTCCAGTCTCCAGCTCTCCAATCCTTCCCTCATACTTTCAGTAGAAGCATCTTCCTTCCCAGGTCTGACCCAATGCGCTTTCCTGACTTTGCTCACACTCAACTTGACACGCTCTTCACTGCTCACTTCTCTACAACTAAAAGTCCACCCTCCTTCAAGGCCACAGTCAGGGTAAACTCCTCCACCGAGGCTTTAGCATGGATCAGTTCTGCATCATACCATAGATGTGTGTATGTGTTTGGTGTTGATAGGGGCAGTGTGTGTGTGTGCATGCACATGTGAGCGCTTGCATCCTCCCTCAGACTCTTCTGCACAGTGCTTGGGCCCCTTTTAGCACCAATTCCACCATGTTTTCCCATCAGTCCCCTCCACTGAGTTAGAAACTTCTTGAGGACAGGTGGTGCTATAAATTGAATTGTGTGCTCCCCCCACCCAAAAAAGATGTGTTGAAGTCCTAGTCTTCAGTACCTGTGACTGTGACTCAACTTGGAAACAGAGCCTTTGCAGATGTAATCAAGTTACAATGAGGTCATTCAGGTGGGCCCTACCCCGATGGCTGACTGTCCTTACAAGGAGAAAACAGAGTGGGAAGGCCGCCATGTGAAGGCAGGGCCAGAGTGGAGCTGTCTTAATACAAGCCAGAAAATGCCTGGTGCGGGAAGCTGGAATTGACAAGGATGGACTCCCTCGCAGGTTTCAAGGGAGCATGGCCCTGCCCACACCTTGATTTCAGACCTCTAGCTCCCAGAACTGCAAGAAAATAAATATCTGTTGTCGTGAGCCACCCAGTGTGTGATACTTTGCTACAGCAGCTCTAGGAAACTGAGACCCCAAGGCGGGAACTGTCTCGCTTAGCCTTTGTAGACTCCTCAGTGCGCACAGTGTTCGTAAAACTCATTAACTTCTTGGAGAATTCATGAACAAAAGTGAGCCATGCACACCAAGAAATTTTGGCAAGGATGAAGATTTTTTTTTTTTTAACCCCTGAGACCGAGCATGGTGGCTTAGGCCTGTAATACCAGCACTTTGGAAGCCCGAGGTGGGAGGACTGCTTGAGCCTGGGAGTTCGAGACCTGCCTAGACAACATAGTGAACCCCATCTCTACAACAACAACAAAAAAACTTAGCCAGGGATGGTGGTATTGCCTGTAGTCCCAGTTACTCAGGAGGCTGAGGCTGAAGGGTCACCCCAGGCCACGAGGTCAAGGCTGTGGTGAGCTATGATTAAGCCACTACACTCCAGTATGGCTGACAGAGTGAGACCCTGACTCAGAAAAAACAAAAAGAAGAAAAAACAAAAACCCAAACTCTGGAACTTGAGTGTTACATTAATACTTAAACCATTGTCTCCAAAGATAGACCAACTGGCACACAGTCAGTAGAACCTCAGAGCTGTGTTTTGTGTCCACAGGACAGAGATGGGCTGGAGTTCTAAGCCACCTGTCCCCTCTTCACCTGGCCTCCCCATGCCTCATGGAAACATTGGCTATACAGCTGGCTGGGCCTGCAGGTGTCTGCAACAGGAAAGAGAGTCTCTCTTCCATGCAAAGCTGTGACCTTGTACTCATTGGCTCAGGGCTCTGTTCCACTGAGCTAATGACCTCCAAGAATGAAATTCACTAAAAGGGGCGTGGAGAGGGAAGGCTGATAAAGACTGGGTTTCTCTCTGCAAGCAAAGGGAAGCAGAGCGTAACGATCATGTCAATACCGACACTGACACGCTTTCAATTCAAGCAAGTGGACGCTTGAGCCAAAAGACTTTTAGGAATGAACGAGCTGAGAAGAAGGCTACCCAATGTGCCAGACAGTGAGTGCTTCTCTTTTTTCTTTCTTAAACAAATGCTGCAAACCAACGTGTTGGGGACATTCCAGAAAACTCTTGATGGGCAGAAGGGAAAAACATTCTCTGAGCCTGCACCACTCAGCCTGTCTGTCGGTGTCCACCGGCTTGATGGCCATAAATAATTCTCATGAGTCACAGTGAAAATCCACAGTCTCTCTGCAGACACAGAAGACCAGCAACAGGTGCACCCCCCGCCTGTTCCCTGGAGGAAATCAAATCTGGGGGTGGAAAAACGACTATTCTTGCCACGGAAATGCAAATGGCCCGTGCTTCCCTGCACAGATTGGAAGGGAGGACGGCCCAGCCCATTGATGGACAAGGCTCGCCAGCTTCCAAAGACCCCCCACTCAGGCCTGGTTATAGCTTTTAGATCCTCAGCTCTGAAACTTGACATTCCCCCGAGTATGTCACTTTAAGTAAAACTCATCCTAAGCCATATGAGAAGGAAGTCCCACAAAGTTCAGGCTTTTCCCATGGTAACTACTTGGAAGCTTTTTGGTAAATATTAAACATAAAATCATTTCTAAATAAATTCGCAGTGCCCCTACTTTGCTGGCTGTGGTATGGGCTTTTCAACATTGGCCAGTGCTAAGTTGTACCCAAATTCTGGACACTCTATGATTGCCTTTCCACTGTCCCCCAGTCCAGCCCCCTCAAAGTATATGACTCTTTACTTGATATCATTATACATAGAAGAAAAATCACTCAAACCTAATCACTCTACCTCTCTAATTCCACAGTCCTTACCTCTAGTTCCCACACTATTTACACAACCTTCTCTTTAAGGAGTTCATCTGTAACCCCAGTTGATATTTTTAACTTTTAAAAATGAAAAACCTCTTATGGGCAGATACTG